>JASXSY010001351.1:0-29192 GCA_034509805.1 Sipha maydis
TATGCATAACAGGTTGATATAATATTTAAATATTTGTAAATTATAGGGACCAAGATAGCACACTTTTGCGTATAAAAATTAGAATTTGATCGTTTAATCTAATATTGATTATTTTTATTATCAAATGATAACATACTATAGAACGGTTGCAGAAATCGATATGATGAATAAACGGAAATATTTACATCTTACGTTTCTTACTGTTAGATATCAATTAACTTTTAACATTTGACATCATATTCACAATTATTGTTTGATTTTGTTTGGCTATTTCATTTTTGTACACGATTCAAGACATGAAAGAAATAATATATCTAAACGTTTCCTTCGATAAAATCGTATGTGTTTATTTTAAAAAAATTTTGAAAACGTAACTACTTTTTTAACCATCTATATAAAATATGTTTTCGATTCCAGATCTAAAGGAAAATTAGGTTCGCGGTTCGCTTTAATGTCTCCGGCAGTAGCGTCCACAGAATACAAGATTGAGTATACGATTATTTCGTTAAGGTATTAGACTACTGTAGTTCTGTGACTCGTCGACGAGCAGAAGCAGAACGGACGGCGGGGACCTAGGTGTGACGTGACCGAATGGTCCGGTTCCGCGGCACGTTACCGCGGTACCGATCGCCCCGCGGTTCGACTGATTACCAGCTACTGCAACAGCTGCAGTGTGTGTTAAGGTCATTTATTTCGGTTCGTGTAAAACACAGATTGTATTATTTTCGTTTTCTCGCTGCTGATAAAAACGGCGGAACAGTGTTCCTCAGTCGGCCCTGTGCGTAGTTCGAGTATCGTTCTCATCGTTAATCCCGCCGCCGGCCGTTTCCAACACCCAGACGTGTGCATCAGTCGGACTGTAAAACGCGTGATAATCGATCACAGACGCCGGCCAACCGTCTGAACGTTTGCCTGACGTTATCGGCACGTACTTAACCTCTGTGCTGTCCGAATAAAACGTGAATTAGGCTTTCACACGCGTCAATTGATCCGAGATTTGTTTACTTTTCTAGTTAGTACGCTGCCCCCCAAGTCGGGCCGGTGGATTTTTCCGCTTTCGATCGGACCACTCCTCGACTCCCACCTTTTCCATACTCGCGTGACATTATATTTTAATGTTTGTGTGGTAATTTTTCTTTTTTCAATTGTTTTCCGTTCTCGCGCAGATATATTGATATTGTTCCCACGTGCATGGTTTAACCGGTTTGACTATGAAGACTGACATGAGCATTGAGATGCCGGATGGGCGGTTAAAAACATTTGGTTACAGGTTGGTACAAATTGACTATGACCCCAAAAAAATGTAATGCAATGTGTAGGCGGTGCTACTTATATTGTTGTTGATCAAATGCAATGAATCAAATCAATTAGTCTAGTATTTTAAATTGTTCTTAAATATTTATCACTGGTATATTGTTTGGTCCTTGGAAATGTTAAGACTTCAGTTACTAGTATAAGTTTTTGTGTAACCGATTTGTTTATATTAAATTTTAAAAATTTAGAAGGCTATGTCATAATAAAACTGATAACCCAGATAAATAATTATATTTATTAGTTCAAATTTCTTGTAGCCAAATTACTGATTTACAGCAATACAAATAGCCAATAGGCAAATATCAATATAATAGCAAATCATCATACTGATTTTCAAGGCTAAATTATTTGTTGAAACATACCTATGTTACTCATTAATTATCTTAGCAAAACTATTACAACCTTATTTATTATGAATCATCAGTCTTAAGAATGCCTTGAATTTTCTTGTAAATATTAGGTTATATTAGGTATATGTATACAACTATAAAACACCTAATGTTAGATGTTTAAATTGTCTATAGATCTTTAAGATATATTATTACTTTTTGCTATTATTTATTTTAAATATAATATGTCAACATAAATACAAACTTTTTTAATTTGCAATGTATAATATTGTATAATAATGTATAATATTAAGGACCATAATGAGAGAAAGTTAAATACTTCATGTTCTATTAAATTTTTAACATTTAATTTTAAAAGTTCGTATTTCTTTCAATTTATTTTTATAAATTTTTTAAATAGTTTATATTACAATTATTATGCATAGCTTAATATATAGTATTTGATTTCTATAGTCAAATAAAATGTATTATTAATTAATTATTAATTTTTTTTTTATTTATTTTGCCACAATGATATTTGATTATCGTTGAGTATTTTAAAATGGGATAATCATTTTTAATACTACCATTGATATTTTATAATTAATGGTATTACCAATTCTTGAATTATTGTAAATTGTGTTAAGACTATAACATATATTATAAGCAAATATTTTTATCTAATAATTTATATAATATTGAAAGTAATATACTTTAATTTAAATTAATATTATTAAATGCATATTTCACTGAGTTATCTTTATATGGTTCAGTTAAATCATAATTTGTTTATAAATTATAATAATAAATGTATGCATTTTGTTTGGCTTGAAAATGTTTTTTTATCTTTATTTATTATTGCATAAGACCATTAGTTTTCATTAAATTACTAAACTAAGATTATATTAAATAAACAAATAAGCATAAAATACATAAGTAGCTAAAAGGAAAAACAGAGATATGTATCATAACATTTTAATATAATTATGTTTAGAGTCTCAAAGTTGATCAGTCATTTTTTTTAACTGAATCATATTCAAATAAACAGTATGTTTCATCTTTAAAACATGTATACACTACTAATAAAATTGACCGTTATTCTATTTGTGAAAAAAAGAATTCAAGTATTTTATGTTTATGTTAAAGCTAACTGTATTGTTTGATTTTGTTCCAATTCATTTTTGATGTTATCTCTATGCTTAAGGGTTTCCAACTTAGGTAATTTATTATTAGATAGTTGATAATTGAAGGGTTTTGAAAATCTTAAGTCAATCTACAATTTCTTCATGTTTCTTCAAATATTTCTACTTTTCATATTGGGTTTATAAGATGGATAATGTTATTTTTGATAAAAATTAGTTCAAATCATATAACAATAATTACTCTGTGGTTCATATAGATAGCTTATCAAAGTGTTACAACAGGTGAATCATCCAGTAGAAACATGCAAGCAAATGGACTTCAACCATTTTATGCTTTACATATACTAAGAGTTTACAAAATATTTATAATCATGATTTTATTTTAATATAATTGTCACTCTTTTTTTATTGCTATAATAATATTTAATTTATCTATATCCTTCATATTTATTAATAGGTAATCTAATAATAAAAATGTTTGGTTTTCATTTTTATTTTACTTTCAAAACATTCATAATTTCTTGAACATAACATCTCTATCAAACTAATTTGTTTTTGTAAATACTCATTAAATTTAATTGATTTATAATTTGAATAGACAACATTTATATAAGCATTATGAAATACATTATCATATTATGTATTTAAATTGTATTTTTATGTATTTTAAACAATTAAAATCCTAATTTTATAGTGTCAATTTATAATTTCTAAAACTCAATCAATATTTTATTTTTTTCTATGACTCATTTGTTATTAGTTATAAGTTTATAACTACAATAGATAATATAATGTAATACGTAATTGTAGTATGAAATTTGTAATTTTTATTCTTAGCTTATATTTTGTTTATTAACATATTACAGTGAAACTTCTATATAATGTAGTCTCATGGGAACAAAAATAATTCGTTAAGTAGAATAGCATATTATTATTTTTTTCATATTCTATATTATATTAAAAATAAACATCAAATATATTATAGATACATATAAATATTTTTTAAACTTAATTAATTTTTTAAATTCATATTCTATATTCTATTTAAATTTACCTATTAGGTACATATTATTTATTTTTTAATATTAATTTAAAAGAAATAATCAGTGAGTTTAGTTTGATAATTATTATTATAAATAGTACTGTTTTTATGAAATTTTTGTTGTAAACCTGGAACTTCTACATTAGTTTTAATTTCATTTTTAAATACAACTTTGGAGAAACTATTATTTTTATAATTTTAGGCGTCACATCATTACTCCAAGCCTTCAATACCTCAGAAATACAATCCCATAGAGTAATTGATATTTTCTTTTCAAGATTTGAAATAACTTTGTTCAGGACATCTCTTTGATAATATACTTATAGATTATTTAATATTCCTTTGTCCATTGCTTGGAGACCCTGTTGGTACTTGCTTGTTGTATTCGATGGAAAATGTACAAGCATAACAGATTTTAATTTTTTAGAAAGTGTACATGGCTGTGCAGTCCTTACCCATAAATATAAATTATTTTATATTTATCTTAACTTATTTTGTTTTTAATGCCAAGTAACTGCTTTTCAAATATTTCTGATGTTATCTATACCTTCTTATTAAAATCATAATTTGTTTCAAGTGATTTTATTTCTTTGATACTCCATGGATTTTTGCTTTTTCTGATAATTAAAAGTTTTAGTTTTTCTGTTCCAGTATATTGGAACACACAATTACAGTAACTCCGAGAGTAACTCTTTCTTTACTATTTTTATCACCAAATCATTTTTCTTGTTTTAAAGCTAACATTTTGTTCAGTAAACATTTAAATATTAAACCTATCACATCTGCATTAAAAATATCTTTTGGAATCTATTTTTATAGTTAATTTTGGTAAAACATTTAATTTCTATGTATTACAGTCGTTCGGAATATTTTCGCTACAACTTTTAATACAATGTTATCTCTCAATTTAAATTTGTTTAACCACCCAGAGCTAGCCAAAATCCAGAAAACCAAGTTTCTGAGCAAAATTGCTTTTTCTTTGATTAAGATACCTTATATTGGAAGATAATTATTTTGTATACAAGTCGTCCACTTAAGAATAGCTTTGTCAACTTTTTCATAACACATACTTTCATTTGTTTTCAATTGTCGATGAAAGAGAATTTTCATGTTTCACTATGTTTTCGTGATTTTTCATTAAAATTGAATGTGAACTTGTTGGAATACTATATTTTTAAGCAACATCATCTTTTTTTTTAATTCCTTTATCGAAAAATATTAAATTTATCGACAGTCAACGAATATTTACATGTTTCGACATTATATAGAAAAATTTGAACGTACAGTATTACATTACGTCAGTATTGTACGCAGTATGGAACTGGTACATATTTGGAACTGTACGCAGTACCATTGATTATAAGTATCAATATTTATAACCAATGGCAGTACACAGTATTACAGTAAAATTAACTGGCTTACCTTTCAGTGTATTATCTTTATCGAAAACAAAATCATAGATAAATATAGAACAATAGTTAATATTTGATAGTGACAACATTTACAAAAACAGGTTTGTTGTTGAATAGTTTATTCGTTGTATAGAAACATTAGATTTGTTAGAAATAAATGTATGCATAATTAACATAAAAGTCATGATTTTCCAAAATAATTTGTTATATGGAAGTTTCACTATATTATTATGGAAATATACTAAAATGAAGCACTCACTTATGTCCCTTATTTTCATAATTTTAATCTTATTACTTCATTAACAGATTTGTTCACTTACATAATTTCTTGTACTTTGTAAATGTTTTGATTAAATATATATACATGCTTATTTTGGGGAATATTATCTAAGTTAAGGTACTATACTTTTGACTGAAATTAAAATTGTATAACAAAAAATTAAAAAAATTTTCTTTTTTTTTTTAGTCAAAAATAAATATATAAATTAAAATTACAATTAATATCTTTTAACATTTTTTTAAGATCATGTTTCATAACTTATCATAATGCTGATGTGCCTTTAACAAACAACTACCTCTCTCAACTATTCTTATAATTTATACTCTGTACATTTGTAATATATAGATATTAAATGTATTCATTATTTTAATCAACAGATTACAAAAAACTTCATAGAAAGAATTTATAATTATGATTTATTTATTTTTTTAAACATTATTTTCAGAGCTACTGTAACATGTAAAGTCATTATACGTATACTATTTGTACTCATCAACAACATATATTGTATACCAACATATTGTGTTTGGATGATTATTTTTTTCCCATTGCGAAAACTTCATCCTGATTTATACTGGAAACTTGAAGGATTATTTTTTCATTGGCTATTAGCAATGGTTTCTATGTGGTCTTGGTCAGCTGGATATGATAGTAAGTTTTTTTTTCTACATTATTGACAATAAAATTTTATCAATCTATGCATTTCTGAATCAATACTCTCTAATAAACTGTTCAGTATTAATATTTAAATATAATGTTAACTAATCATTGTTTTTATATTTTAATGATTTGCACAATTTATTATTGAGTATAAATTGTTTTAATACTAGTAATTATATTTATCATTTTACTTGAATTAAATATATTGATAGCAGATGAACATAAATTTAGGAATTTTGTATTAACTGATGTTTGATAACACTTAGCACAGGCACTAACTTTTAGATTTTAACACAGGGGCAAATAAAAAACTTAATATAGATAAAAGTAAAATACTATTTTTAGGTTTTACCTTTGTTATAATTGAAGTACATGAAAAGATGTCCCTCTTAAAATCTTAAGTACGGGGCAATTGCCCCCATTGCCCCTGTGAAGTTGTGTCTATGTCACTTAAATTAATTTATTACTATGATTTTTCCATATAAAATAAAAATGCTTCTTCTAATATTTTATTATAGTATTTTAAAGTATTTTATTAGACTTTCTAATTTTTTTACTGAATTGTTTTTTAATTGATTTATGTTTTATTAAAAATGGTATTAATTTGTTAAATAGTTGTGGAAATGGGAGATGATATTCGATTATGCTTAAATGAACGTACACTTGTGTTAGTTAATCATCAATCAACAGCTGATGTGCCAATGTTAATGACAAATTTCAATTCAAAAGCTGGCGTACTTCCTAATATTATGTGGATTATGGACCGGATTTTTAAGTTTACTAATTTTGGTATTATTTCTATTATACATCAAGATTTCTTTATCTTATCAGTAAGCAATATTTTTTGTTTTTTTTTGAAATTTAAAATAAATTATTATGAATTTATTTTACTTTTAATAGGGTAAAGATCAAAGAGAACAAGCTGTCAAAGAATTACGGTCTCACATTCGTGGATCTTATATACCTCGTCAGCGGAAATTAATTATATTGTTTCCAGAAGGTGGATTTTTGAGAAAAAGACGAGAAGCTAGTCAACGGTAATTGGTTAAATAAATAAAAAATATTTGAATCTGAAAATTTTCATTGTTAATTATCAATTTAGTTATGCTCAGAAAAACAATCTACCTTTGTTAGAACATGTTACTTTACCAAGATTAGGAGCTTTTTCAGCTATTATTGATGAACTTTCACCTAAACAAACAAAATATGGTGGTGTGACTAACAACAACACTGAATTAAGTAAGTTATAATTATAAATATTTATGTAAAAGTACATTTTATTTATGGAGAATAATACGTTGATAATTAATTCATTATTATCAAATTTTATTTTTTTTAATTCTTCTCGTATTTTTATAATTATTTACTGATGAAATGATTTTTTAGAAATCTTCTAACTTATTTTCATATTATTTTATTGAAAAATCTCTCTAAATATTCAAAATATTTTTCTTTTATCTGGCATTCAATTATATTTGTTTCTTCCTTTGTTTTATTTCATAATATAATTTAAGATATATTCATGAATATTTAATTGTTTGAGTTTGTAAATGTGTTTAACACTTAAAGTAGAAACGGAATTGACTCAGTATATGAGCATACTTTCATTTAACTATTTTAAGTACAAAGTCCAAAAAAAGGAAAAAATATTTTTAACCATAGCTTTAGCTCAATGAATACAGTTCAACATTTTTCTACATATTGCTATTAATAAATAATAATTTGGATGAGGATGGTAAATAATCTTAGATTAATTTATTTTCATTATCTTTGCCAGAGTTCCCAAATTGTGTTCCTCAGAAATTAAGTGTTCCATAAGATGTCCGAGAATATTGAAAGTAGTGATTATAATAAACAATAATCACAGTTTATCTAAAAACATTTTCTGAAGTATTGCTTTTTCCATAAATAATTGAAAAGTCATGGAGTTAGAAACTTCGGGGTTCCACGAAATGAACTATTTTCTAAGGGTTCTGTAGTTGTAAAAGTTTTAGGAACCACTGATTTTTGCGTCATGTAGTAACTATTCACTAATATTGTTTTTGAAGAAATTATTTTTATAATTAGTTTATGATAATTACATGGTATAGTTATGGTTAAATTTCCAATTGAGGAGAGAAAAATAAAAATAATTTATTAATCAAACTCTTTTGTTTACTCCATAATTCAAATAATTATTTTATTTAAAAACTTAGAAGTTTAGTATTATATTTTATTAATTTAAAATAATTACTAGTCTTATTTAAAGTTTTAATCTTTTAATCCTTATTTTACTTAATAGATGAAAATACTGACAAGTTAGCTTGGATTTTGGATATTACTATGGCATATGCTGAAGGAAAACCATTGGATTTACCTACTATCATTATGGGTCAAAGAAGAGCATGTCGCACACATATGTACTATAGATTATTTCCTAGTTCACAAGTATGTTAATAATTTTAATAACTTTATTTTTTAGTTTAACAATAAATGAAAACCAATATTTAGGTTCCTAAAGAACAAGAAGAAATGACCAAATGGTTATTTGACCGCTGGGAAGAAAAAGAACGCCTACTAGAGACATTCTATTCTACTGGTGAATTTCCTAATCATAAAGGGTCTCGTCAAACTGCAGTTGTTCAGCAAGATTGTGTGCGGTTCCTTATATTACATCTATTTTTTATTGCATCGTCTTATGCTCATTATAGAATCATAAATTATTTAATTGGATTGGTATGGTAAATTTTGAGTAAATTTATCTAAAACAAAGAGAAAGAATGACAGATATTTGTATTAAGTTTTTCTATATACATTTATTTATATTATTTATGTACAAATTATAAAATTATATAACACCTGGTTATAAAACCAATGAATAAATATAATAGAAGTTAGATATTGTAATAAACAAAAAATAAACATTTTATAAATAATATTACATCTAAAGATTTCACTGAAGATTAACTTACTAAATAGTGTGAACTTGTTTAGTAACTTATATGCTAAATGTATGTTATATATTAAGATGATCATATGAATATCAATGTTTATTCAATTTTTCCAAACTATTGATTTAAATTTCTGTTGTAAATATCAATTCTGTAAAAATAAGAATCATCATTTTATTATTGTATTTTGCTCTTTATATAATGTACCATATAGTTAAATTTATACATTTATGTATGTATACATATTTAAGTTCTTTGTATTGCAATGTACATTTCAATGATTTGATTAACTATTACATTAATATTTTATTCTGAGATGAACTTTATAACGTGTTTAATGAGGATTCATGTTATTCACGCCTCTGAACCTACAGGTTTGATTATGATATCTTGCACCTGAAACAAATAATAATTTTGACAATTTTAATCTGTGAACAATTATAATTTTTTTTTATTATTATTTTCAACTATAATATTATTAATTTGGTAAAGGTTTCACTGCGAGTTATATTTTGGTAATAAACATAAACAGCTTTATATAATTTTTAGTGTATAAAATGTTTTTGTATGCCAATTAATTTGTTTGATATTTATGTTTGTGAGATATTATTGTAATAAGTCTTCTGTGTTGTGACTGTGATAACATTTATGTATATATATATATGTGTATTTATATATAGAGTATACGATTTATTCTTGTAATGTTATATGTTTTCATTTTTAATTAATGTTTCACTAAAATCATTCGTTTTACAGAAGACATTTGTACATTTTAATCAACTACTTCATTTTATTGTATCCATACAACATGACATAGTATTTTATGAATCATTTTTATCATTTAATGTATATTTTTCTCTTATTGTTTTAAGTAAAAAAATTTCTATTCATCAAATCATAAATATTTTTTTTTTTACTATAATTTTACGTTATTAGTATTTTATATATATATATATATTTTTTATGTATAATATTTTTAAGTTTTTGAATAATTGTGATTTTGCAATGCAAAATATTCCTTAAACTATTCACTAAATACATATTAAGAATTGAATGCATTGTATTTGTCTAAAATACAATGAGCATAATTTACTACAGACAGAAAATATATTTAATTCCAGAATTACTGTACTTATCAAAATGTAATATAGCGATTATAGAATATTATTATAATCTATAATCAATGGTTTTATGGTTGTTTAATAAAGAAAGCAAAAATTAAATTAAATATTTGGTTTCACTATTCAGAATATTTTTTAAACTGAAATAATTGCTTGATTTATTTGCACTTGAATTACAATGTATATTTGTGATTTAACATATTTAAATAATAAATAAAGTTTGTTATAAGGTTGTATTTTTTGCTGAAATTGTTGTTCTGATGTAATGTAATTGTTAATCGCAAAAAAATTTCAATCAAAAGATGTTTGATTTTAAACGTAAAAAATTAATTACTATAAGTTCAAGTAGGTTGTAATGTATTACTTGTACGTGCGGAGGAGTGGAAAGTATGAACTCAATTGTAGATGCCACGTCTGCAGGGTTGATACTAGGGTGATTGTCATACAGATGTTTGTCGAAGTTTTCCCCTAGCGAGTTTATGAAGATGGACGACTTGACGAGGCCAGGACTGATGCATGTGACTCTAATTGGACTCTTCAACGCCCTCAGTTCCTGTCGCAGCCCTTCGGTGAGTGCGCGCACCGCGTGTTTGGTCGCAGCGTAAAAGTGAAACGGTCCGTACGCTGGGACGAAATGCGCCAGATTGCTAAACCGAGCGTTCAGCAATTGCAATCACATTGAAACCACAACGACAATATTTTAATAATTATAACGGGTTTTTACCTGCTTAGGTGAATGATGTGAGCGTTTTCCAGGTTACGGCTGGTCATGGACTTCACAGCTTCGCGTGAGCAAACGCTTAACGCTATGATGTTCACGTCCAATATTTTTTTCCACTCCGAAACGGTACCGTCTACAACAAATAGAAGCAACATTACTAACGAGTTCAATGATAACGTTTCTAAGAAATTAAACGTTGCATTAACGTTTGGCGTGCTTGTAGCTACTAGTTTTAGACATTTTTCAACAGGTGGGTATGCTTTGTACGGCCGTCGGGGTTCACTGAATTCGTATATTTTTTTTAACTTGCTTTCTAAAAATCTTAACGAGGGCCGTTGTTCTACATCGTATCGTAAAATCGATAATTTCAGGAATTATTTTAGAGAAGATTTTTTTGCTTTATGATTTTTCGAGATTAGTCGTTGGTATAAACTATGTACTTATATATAGCTTAAAATGACGAAAGAAATTGTTTTTACCATTGAACGGCGATAACATATATACTCTTAAGTACAGTAAAACGATTTATATCTCCAAATAAAATATTAATAAAGGCAATTTTTTATATTTTCTTAATATAGAGGTTCCACGGAACACACTGGGAATTACTGACCATATATTTCGTAAAGAATTGGTTCGTTTTATATTTTTCGTGATTTGTTGATACTTTTTTGGCAGTGTCATAGCTGCTTTCAGAGAAATTTTTAGATAATGTTCTTCTAGCTACAAATGTGTTTTAATAGTGTATGATTTAATATCCATATATCTTCTCTTTTCCTTAAATTACAATTTCTTTTTAGTATACTAAATGTATAATATCATGCTGTCTATAGTATATTATTTCACAAATCATAATGCGCACGTATATAGTTAGGAATGCGTCAATATCTTATAGGCAGTGGCATATTTACAGGAGGTGAGATTCAAGGGTACTGGACCCCTCCCCCTAGAACAAAATAAAAAACAGATACATGTTCCTACAGCATATTTAAGTTATAAGTATTGTACATAGATAGTATGTAATTTTATTCTGACTACGAGTTCCAAAATACGACTAAATATGAAGTGCGATAAAGGAAATAGGTATTAGGCACTCGTATCTTTTAATTATTAACTATCGCACAGAGAAACTGTGACAGATGAATGGAATTTATTTTATAAAATTATGTTTTTTTATGTATTGCAAAATATATATATATACATATAATATTAAATTCGACTATAAAAGTATGTATTTATTTGAACCCCCTCCAAAAACTGTTTAGGACATAGCCTGTTTTGTTACAAGCTATCATAATTTATATTAATAATGTGCAAAACTGCGAACTTTTCCCCTGAAAAAATTATTTGAAAATACGCTACTACTTATAAGTTATTTTAAAAATGTTTATAGTGAAATTGTTTGGTGGTTGAAGTTTCAGTTGATTAATCGCGTTGCAATTGACGCGGATAATGACATCAGACATTAGCACAATTTCAATTTTTAATTTGATAGTTGCGTTAGGTATTACGCCATAATAACGAATAATTATTTTTATCGATTATTATGTACTCAATAAATTAACGCATTTCAAAATTTTGTGTCATAACACTATGAAAAATGATTGAGGAAAATATTAGAAGAGTCCGATGATGATGTGAGTACATCAGTGAATTGTGTATGCTGGGAAAAGCTAAAAGGGCAGATGAGGTTTAGAGTGTCGAGTTGTTGTTGATTTGAGTTCCATATATTTAAATTCGGGAAGAACTATTAAAATTGATACTTTGAATACCTCACTTAATTTAGTAAATGAGCCTTTGGAAAAAAAACGTATTTAGTTGGTACATTAAGATCCAACAGAATTAAACTCTTAGAGGTTAAAAATGCGAAGTTACAAACAAGATAAATGAAAGGAAAAGAAAATTTAAGTGGTATAGTGTTGCCAAATGGCACGAAAAGATAGATGTCGCCATATTATCTACTCGCCATGACAGTACTATGGTAGATATAGAAAAAAAAAATAGAAAAAATGAGTCAAAATTAATAATTGATTATAATAATATAAATAATAAATATAATATTATTAATACTGAGAAGGCCGGTATTGATTTGTCAGATCAGCTATTGAGTCATAGTAGCTCTGTACGCAAATCCACAAGATGGTTCCACAAAGTGGCAACTGACATTTTATTAGGAACTACAATAATTAATGCATTGATAGTTTGAACAACTTGAATACACCTTAAAATAAACTAAAAATAACGTAATTTCGTGAATTATTGATACACGAAATGTTTGGTTTTAATGAACCAAAATGCAGTAACGTTTACAGAAACGGATATCAAATCACATTTTCAAGGAAACAACATTAAAATGCAATAGAAAAGCTGCAAAAAAGATGCGTCCATTAATATGAAGACGAAGCAACTATTGTAAGCTCAGTACAGGCTTGCAAAGACATGAAAAAGGTAACAACTTGTGCAACACGTAATATTTGTACGTGTACTGATTGTTTCATCTAACACCACTCAAAATAAGTGTTAGTTGTCTGTTTTATGTATGAACAAACATTTTTCATTTTATAATGTAACTTATGTATTAAAATTATAATTATCGAAGTCCATCGTTTATTTTCTAAAATTTTATGTTTCTGGCATTATAATTTAATGTAAGTAAGTTATTTTTAACAGAATTGTAATTGTAATTAATTTCTTATGGTAAAGTATGATGTAAATTTAACGTAATAATTTATAGTACAGGTAGTTATTTCAGCAACAATAATACAACATTTTAACGTCGTAAAAAGGTAAATAACACATCGATTTAATGATAACGTTAAATTCTACGCCCATAGTACAATTGTGTATACTTTTTACTAAAAAGCATAACTACAGCGGTAAAATATTTTTACCGATTTAAAATCATATGTGATATGCGGCAGCCGTCGGCTGTATGGCGTCACAGGAATAATAAGTTACGGTAACCGGTGGTCTAAAATTCGTTATTCGTGACGATAATTACTACGGCCGCCGGCGACTGTATGGCAGTCGGCGTGTTATGCTTGAAATACACTTTTCGGCATGAGATATTTGAAGAGGTAGAGCGCTGTTTGGTTAACTGTTTTATCAACTTCAAATGTTGTTCAGATTACGTGATATGATCATTATACTTGGATTTACAATGAATAAGAATGAACATTTAAGTACGCAGTCATCCAAATATAATAAACCTGTGTAATGCCATCTCGTTCAGTTATCGAGCCCACGTACTCGTATATTATTTTAGTCACACCTAGTATGAATGTGTGATGAGCGTTACCGAACGGCGTTCAGTGAGGAAGATGAATGCCGGTTTTTTCTGAATTTTAATGCAACCTTGCGTGTATTCTTGTAGCGTACCCGGGAATATCGTACGGATATAATTTGCTTCATCATATAATGTCACAACTGATATTTAAACCTGGTATTTACCTACCGGGCACTTATTATTTCCAGTCGAAATTAAATCGTATATGGTGGTCACTTATTACGAAGGAATGCGCACACACACAAATATATCACAGGACTCAGACCTAGAACGCATTATAATATTAAATATTGACACTGATCTGTTGGAGCTGTTTTGATAAAATAAATTATCTAACGCTGTGTATGATGACGCAAAACTTCTCTTACAAGATTGAATACAACATCGTTAGAATTATAAAAAATGAAGTTAATAGTAATAGATTATAATAATGGTAGTACAATATTTACATACAAAACGTATTATACGGCTACATTATAACATCATAACTACTGCGAATTAGTGACGAAAGAGTATATTGATAGCGCGACGGAATTAAAATCAAAGTATTATGGGTACGACAAAAAATGTAATATTATTACGTTGACATGTTTGCAGTTCACTGTTAGACATCGACACTGTTGTACTTATTAAAAATATTATGTTATTATGAGCTGGTCGATTATTATAACTACTCAATGAAAAATGTATTGTGTAGATATCACCTATATATGTATGTATAACAAAGTCGAATTAGTTAAACTATTTATAACTCAAGAATGGCTGAACCGATTGTAATAAAACTGAGTACAGAGATAGATTAGATATTAGAGAAGAATATAGACTACCCTTTGTCGTAAAAAAAAAATAAAGGGAAGCATAAGTACACTTGATAAGGCCCGAAAGGGTAGTTGTAGTTTTGTTGTTGCTAAAGCAACAGAACAAACGCAAATGAACTACACCTCAGTGTACATCTAGAAAATGGTGCACTGGTCTATTTTATTAGAAAATAATTTCTAAGAGCGACTATCTGTTTCTCCAAAAACAACATTCATATCTTCTTTTGATTTATGTACAAGAGACGAATTTATAATAACTGGAAACGTCGAATTATACTCCGTACGTGTAAATTCGTCCAAACATTGTTATTGGATTATTTATTTTTCGATAAAAACTTCAATCGGTCGAACAATTAGCCGATAACAAAAATGAGAAATGTCGTATATTACAAGGTGCATCATTGAAGAGAATCAATCTAAGCGTAATCCATGCAGAAAAATATATAACTTCATCAAAGGAAATGTTTTGTCGACCCGTAATTGAAATACTTGGTTTTTGTACTTCTATTAAATCGTTATTTTCTTTATATATATATATATATATATATATATATATATATATATATTATCCTAATGAACTATTGAACTTAATAAATTTTTGTATTCATTTTATTGCGTTAATTAAAATATTTATATCACAACATTTATTGATTGTTAGGCGGTACGTAGTTCGCCGGGTCAGCTAGTATTTAAATATGTACACGTATAATTGTTATGGTTCAAGGAATTATCAAAGTGTATATAAGAAAGTAGTCGCGTTCAGACGGAATCTTAAACACACATTCATACACAGTGCGCGTACGTGATCTTGAACGACTTACGCACCAACAATAAAAACCGATGTGTGTCAAAAAAAGTCAAAGAAGTATGTTTCAACACATGACAGACGCACTTTAGAAGCGTGATAACTCTAATTTTTCGACTAGGATTTTTGAATAATTTAATTACTGGTTTGAGAAATATTGACATTTCGTTGTATAATGTTATTGACATAATATCAATATAATAGCATTTACATACGGTCGTATCACCTACGAATAAGGTATACCTTATACCTATATTGATATGCATGCGTCTATAGAAATACACACACGTATTATATAAATGTATTAGGACCTAAAAATGGGGACTTGGGAACTAAGTGTACTATCACCGCGTGCTGTGCTTGTAGACCGTGTGATCCGTGTCGAATTGGGCAATATCATTGGACGGTTTTATTTGTAGCCAAATTATTGGTTAACACATTACCCGTTAGTTGAAAGTATTCGGTTACTTCACTGTGCGTTTGAGTGCGGTTACTTATCGACGGTCGTCGTGCTGATAAGTCATATAGGTTTGTATATTTCGACGGTTGATTAGTAAATCAATAGAAAATAGAAAAGTATAAATTAATAATTATAAACTGAAATTATTTTTATATAAGGCACATTCAAATATAATAAATAATTAATTAATTAAATACGAACTGTGGTATACACTGGACACGGTGATTGTGGAACAGCCTCTCCTCCAGAAATATTTCAAGTTGAGAATTGAAAAAACAGGTGAATCAGGTGAATCTACGGTGGAAGTCATACTAGAGAACATTCGTTGGACATTTTTGTTCATACTACGTATAGAAAATAGAGCAGAAGATGCGTTTGAAAAAATTCACCGGAACTCAACTACCAAATTTATCGATAAATTGTTCTTTGCGCCATGCTGACGTCTACCAATGTATTATAACGTATCATTTGGAAATCGTAAAAAGTGTAAATACAAAACGACCTAATAGGTTAAAAAATCTAGAAAGTACTAATCTATAAATGCCTACAGCTATCGCATTTTGTTATTAACTTTAATTTGACAATGTATTGTATAGACTAATAGATTGAACGGAATTCAGCAGACGTATATTTGAAGGTTTAGCAGGACTCAAAATGTGTATACCATTGGACCAAACTAGTCTAATAATAAATTTATAGATCAGTGCTTTTTGGAGATCAAGTCAAATATTGGCCTGTTTATACGTTTAAATTGTGTGCGACGAGCTAATAGGTAGATACCGAAATATTGTATTGAAGAAATTTATAGAATAGGTACTCCAGAATTAAAATATTTAAAAATATCTGTTACGCCTCCGCGGAAAGTTAATAATATCGGTTCTCAGTCCTCTTATTTCACAAACATATTGCAATACTTATACACTTGTTTGTAATAAATTTTGCTTATAATTTCTATATTTCAATATTTTGGTATATCGGCCATAGAATAGATTTGAAAAGCCAATAATGCGCCTGTGAGAGTACTGGTACAAAACATAAATTAGATATAACGCTCAAAATGTTTCCCGAGTATTAATGAACTTGAATAATCGAATCGCCGTCATCGGATATCTTAAATTCGTAATCGGTACTGTTCAAGGATATAGGAAAACATATTTTCAGTTGTAACGTAGTTCAGTCAACAAATAATAAATAACGATAAAATATTTACTTCAGCGGTACTTCAAAGAATTTTAAACATTCATAAAAAAAAAAAAAAAACAAAAATTTCGTATTATAATTGAAAAACATTGTTATAAGATCTTTGAGTAAGCTTAAGAGGGTTTCAATACTGCGTTCTCTGATCGCATAATATATATTTATACTACGACTCAGATATGTAAGTACGGCACAAAACTAATAAATGACTAGTAAAATAACGATAAACTCATTACCTATGAGGGTGGATCGTCCGCCGATACCGGCGTTGTTCACGAGCACGTCGATGCCGCCGAACATTTCTTCGACCCACTGGAACGCTCGTATGATCTCCTCTTCGTGACACAAGTCCACGTTTAACGGGTAAAGGCTGGTGGTTTTGATTTCGTCCTTAAGCTCCTACACAGATACAATAACGCAATCGTAAATGATAAGCACACGCTGTTACACGAGCACAGTTTTTCGAGTTAATCAATATTTTAATGGGTGGTCTTTAAAAAAAAAAAAAATAGAAAAAAAATCATCATCGTCGAAGAGTGACATGATTGACGTGATCGAAAGTGTAACAACTATTTGTGGAATGTGTGTGTGTACATAATAATTATCCAATAATACTACTCGTATCGCGCGGTGTAGTGGTTTATACCATACATATGCTATAACAAAATGTTCGTACATGTATACGAAACTATAGTGCATGTGTAACTGTTTAATATAAGCATTATTAAGTGCCTGTGCAGTAGATTTTCGGTGATTCGGAAGGTCGTGCTAAGAGTTCAACTCGTAGAGGTTTTCGATTTAGCGAGAGTTCTAGTGCAGACGGTGACGGTTTAGTTTTTTTTTTTTAGTTTTTTTACTTACGAAGAAACAATACGTGTTAGAAAATTAATACGAACCGAAGACGGGTATCAAAAAAATATTTATACTTGCATTATCATTATTCTAATTTTTTCTACGCACAAGTTTTGAACGCCATTTTATGCCTGACCACGATGACGACGCCGCAAATATCGTGGCATAGTCAACCGAGTCCGTCGTAGTCGTTACGTAAAAGGCAGAAACCCGTTCGTCCGGACGGCGTATGCTATATGCCCGCGTCGGCGTGTAACTCCTCCGGGGGGACCTGCAGAAGCGAATTACCCTTCTACAAGACTTACACGTGTTTGTTATGCGCACAAACATATGTTTTGTCAATGGTTTTCGGTCGATCCTTTATCCTTGACACAATAAACGGTCTGCCGCGAGCAAATCGAAACACATTCGCAACTAGGTAGTATAATTACACGCGCGCCGCGCACCCGCAGCGATTCAACCTGTTATCCAATCGCATGGGTTTTATAATAATAATAATAATAATAATAATAATAATAATAATAATACGAGTGTAATGTAACGATGAGCATACGGCCAGTGGGTTAGATAGGTCGCGGGCGTGCGACGAAAATACAACACAAACACGTGTAGGTACGGCGGGTCAAATGTTCGTTCGTCGTTATTTTCGAAAACTATATTACACCGGTGCGGTAATCGCAGTTATGTTGCAGAATTAGTGCTTTTCCTTATGCATTCGAAAAACGAAATTTCACGAGTGCGCAAACACTAGCTAAGAGATTTGCGATAATTTTTGATTAATATGACGTTGGCCGGTCGTTTATCGAACACGGCGAAAACATTTTTAAGCTTAATTTTTACGCAGATAAGCAGCGAACGTAAGTTTTTGTTCGTATTTCTACGATTGGTCGTGAGAGGACATTGGTTTAATCAAATAATATTACGCGTAAGTTCACGTTTGTGTATTTCTCGACTTAGAACTATATTGTCGAATGAAAAAGTCCACTTTAAAAAAAAAATATAAAATAAAATAATAAGAAATTAAATTGAATGTATAGTATATTTTAATCGTTATCGATCTATATGTATAAAAATATACTGCTAGCATAATCCCAGGTAATGAATTTAACAAACAGTTTGAGACATATAGAAGGTAGGATTTTTTAACGAGTTACAAAGTGCACGGGTTTAGCTGGTAAGATTATAAACTTTAATTAACTATAATAGCAATTATGGTTAATTTTACGCATGAATATTGAACTTATTATGAGTACAATGATTTTAGATGAAATATTAGATGAAATCTAATCTGCAGTTGTAACTATGATGTATTTATTTATTATTTGATTGTGCTCATAAAGACGATTTCGAATTTCGATCATCACTATAAGAAGAAAGGACCTTCCATGCCAGAAATGTTAATCTACAATAAAAGATTTTTATATCATGGGCTTTTAAAGAAAAATCAATTAATTGTTAAGTCCCAGAACACTGATGATATTAAATAATACTGTTTAGAAAAAAATAATCAAGAAGTTTATGAAATGAAATACAGCCGAATGGTTAAAATGTTCGGAAAAACAAATTTTGTAAAATGGCTTTTTTTCAAAACTAATACAAATAAGAAAATAAAAAGCGATTTTGTTAATTTTTCATCAAAACAATTATCGTTGTAAAAAATTATTAAACATTGTGTTTACAAATTTATACCTGGCACGTGAGTTATTATCAAAAAAAAATACCCAATTTTATCGATGACCAAAAAAATGTCACACACACATACATCTTCGCGGAAAGACACGTAATACAACTGTGCGGAACTTACCAATAAATGGTCGGTTTGCTTATCGATAGCCACGACGGTAAGATCCAAGTGCAACAGCCTCCTGGTGATGGCCATGCCTATTCCTCCGTTGGCGCCCGTAACAAACGCCACTTTGCCTTTCCACCGGTTTATGTCGACGGTGTTCATGACGACCCGGTACTATGAAGGTTAGCTTACGGAGCACTGACATAAAACACGAACCGGACGAAGCTCTCTCTCTCTCTCTCTCTCGTTTTCGGCGCTCTTCGGTGCAGTGTACTCCAATAACAAGGTGTAATGAAAGTTTTCAAAATAATTGCAACAATAATGATGATAATTATAATACTAATAATATCACACAACGACACGAGAGGATTTTCAAACTAGGGAAATTATTACACTACACCTTCCGGTGACGTGTGTATACTTGTGATCGCGATTCGTTTGGATATGGTATACATGTATACCGATGAGTGAAAAAGTGCAAGTGTGCGTTCAATTACGGACACGCGCGAGTACGTTGTAACGACTGGCGGCAACTCGTGTCTGATGCGACTACGGAGTTGTAGCTACCGGTTTGCCGGATTAGATAATACGTCGGCACCACCGTTTCACGGTTATGGTCGGTGGGGTATTCGTGGTGTCGAGAAGAGAGAGAGAGAGAGAGAGAGAGAGAGAGAGAGAGAGAGTGAGATTACGACTATTACGAAAGTGAAAAGTAGAATAAATATAAATTTAAAGGATCACGTGGACACCGTTTCCGCGACCCGATTTCATATCTACTTTTAAGCACGGACTATGAATATTAAAAATTGTCAGAAAATCGAAAAAAAATATTTTGCATTCATTCGATTCACACATTCGTGTTTCAACATCGAGTTTTAAATATTATGCTTACCGCTCGTAGACTTGTGAAAAATCGTAGCTCCAAATGACTTAAATATAATAAATGTATAATATACTTTGTACTTAAAATTAAATCTCGAATTCAGCAATAATAATTTCCAATCTTCAATAATTTCAAATTATATTTAATAACATATTATGTTCCTTAGACTAAAGGCAAAAGTGGATTGAACATTTATATCTTACCGGGACAGATTTATTTGAAGCATCCACTTATCCCGAGAAAATTATTCCGTTTTCGTTCCATTTACATTATAACTGCTTTAACATTTAAACGTTAATTATGTATGACTAAATATGTTCATAAATGTACTGATATACTTGCTATTTTGAATTTATTTCTCCAAAATATACATAAAAAATTTTTACAATTTTTAGGTGCTTACAAGTCGCCTTTGACTAAACGGCCGTCAACAAAATATTCATAGAAACGTCGACCGACTGTTGAATGTTATCAACACTGTGTTGTTGATAATACTATTTACTAGCTCCATGCAGTTAAGAATTGATATTATTTTGGTTTTATTGGTATATTATGAGTAAAAACCATAGTTTAAAAAAATGTTCTTTTAAAATTTTTCACCGCCCAAGATGACAAGATGTGCCGATGTAGGCACGTGGCTTAAGTATGTAAATACGTCATCGATTCTATTTTACCATTAGGTTTTGGAAAATTGCTGATTTAAACGATATTGTTAGTTTTTTCTTGATATGCATATGTGATCCCACGAGTGCATTACGTCGGAATGCAATTATTGTTTATAGTCTCCATCGGGTCTGATTTTTCGATTACCAGAGATTTCGAATAAATTTTATTACAATCTTCGAATTGAAACATTTGTGTTCCTCAGCCAAGAGATCCGTTTTTGAATTCGTTGGATGTGTTAAAGATGGTAAACATTCGGTCGTCGATATCACGCTTGCAACTCGGGACGAAAACGACATTGACGTATCCCGCGTACAGCTTCTGTACAGATGCTCTTTAACGCCTTTACACGTCCAATGGAAGAAGTTCGTATTATAACCGACGTAATAGAAAATAAAAACCATGTTCAAACCAGAACACATATCAAGCTGTCACCTAATCGCTGCCGCCATCCATCGATAATAATTTATAATATTATATTAATATATTACTCAACAGGTGACGGGCAATTGCAGCAGTCGTCTCCACACCCGAAAGTGTGGAAATCGGTTCCAGTGAATCGCAAAAACGATTATTACCGGTCGTTGGTGTCTCTGCGACCCCCTCCTCCCTCGTAAGCAAATACTACCTATAATATAAAATACTGACCGCGAAAACCGTGTACGTTTGAACTGCGGTTTTAACCGCAAGCGTTACGATATGTGCGTCGTCGTGTAAGTATGCAAAGCGATGTTTTTTACGTTAAACAAATTATTTCCGTATCGCTTTATTGTGTACCATATTGTATTTTTTTCAACGTGTGAAGTATTTCATTTTTATTTATTTCACTCGGAAGTCGATTGTTTAACGGTAGGAGTGAGTATAGAATTGTGTATACATTCCTTTGATATTTGTACGGTTGACATTTTCAGAAAAATATTCTGCTAATCGGATTATACAATTTGAAAAAAATACTCGTTAACTTTAAAAAAATTAAATTAAATAATTATTGCGATATTAAATTGTAAAATGTATACATTTTTCGCTAAAATGTTTTGCAGTATAATAAGCAGAAAAATGAGTGTTCAACTTGCATTTATATCTTATTAAGAACAAAAACCTCGTATTCTGTTCACTTCGTTTATTGAATTTTTCATTTAAGCAAATCTTCAAAACACCATTGTTCTTAAAATTGCACATTCTCAAAATGTATTTGGCCGGTATTCAATCATAATATACAATATTAAACGTAATCGCTTAAAAGGAGAATACTTAACCATTATTATACTATATGTACAGTCTGTAAGTATACGTAATGAAATGACGTACTCTCAAGTATTGCAACATACTGTAGGCGGATTCGATAAACGTGTATTCACTTGTTAGCGACCAAGGGTGCATTTTTGGTACACATTCCTTTCTAAACCATTTTTTACCGCGTGTCATAATATCACATTATTAGCACCATATATTTATAATAACATTTCCACATCTCCACGTAGAGCGATGCAGTTATACAACTTCGCATACGAGTGCATAAATTCGCCAACGAAATGTATACTTTAAATGAATGCATGTCCTTTCATCGTTCGATAAGTATTAATGTATTATATGTATTTAGGTAATTAATATTTTTTTTCGGATTGTGGTAAAAATACATGTCAACCATCATGGCAGTTTTTACCATTGTGACGTACGAGATAGTATGCCTACAGCATCTCACTGAGTCTTTGGGTCAAGGTGGTTTGGTCATTTGTGATGATTAGATTAGATTTTATTTTGTTGCTCGGAAAAAAACAGATAGTAAATTTACTAATAAATTATAATAATTAATAATTAATAAAAACGATCCTTGCGATATTCTTCACAGGAAAATCAGTTTTTTTATAATAAATTATAGTTTTTTTTTTTTAAGCTATTGCATAGTTTTTATCGCAGGCCTGGTGTAGTGACTGAAAAAAAATTTTTCGTAACGAAAAAGCGTGACCACTATCTGTGGAATCCCGTAATTAATGGAATACCGTAGTTGCTATGATACAAATTCCTGAATAACTAGAATAATAAAAAAATTTAAAGTTATATCAACTTCTTATTTATTTAATACGCAATAGCTTTATCGCGGTAGTCCCCGAATGCCACTAACCGTTTTTTTTAAACTCGTTACGCACATTGATTACTTTATTGTGTGACTTATCATAGCTATTCCTTACTTCTGCGAGAACATCGAAAGAAAAAATCGCTATATGTAAAACGAATTGGTATCAACTAATTATTCTGTATTAAGCACCGTATGAAAATATTCTACAGCCATCAATGTCGATAATGTTATGAAAACAACATATATTATCAAATATTTCTACTGCACTTTCGTCCTCTGCACAGTAACCATTAATGGTCATAATTATTTAACAATATATTATAATTAGTACGCTTACATGGTGTTAACGCCGAAGATTGGACGGTTGCATAATGCACCGTCGTATCAGAGAATAATTAAGTAAATCGGCCTAATTTTAAAACACCGGTCGGCCACGCACACACACACACACACACACACACATCATGCTATCTGTTTGTGAATTATTTTTATATTAATGTTATCGTGTGTTATATAATATTAATTAATATGAAAAATTCTGTCGCGTTATCGGTCCGCCGCCGCCGATTGCAGGCAAAGAAATATTTAGCACGGCCGCCGCAATTTTGTTTTTTTCCGCCCGTCGTCGTGAGCAAAACGTCGCGAACGTATTCTATTTTTTTTGTGTTACCAGGCGCGAATCGCCAACATTTTTATAATTTTTGTTATTGTTTTTTATAGTGTGCGCTAATCGCCACTGATTTATATTTTATATTATTTGCGTTTTGTGTGCGCTAATCGCCACAAATATATTCTTTTTATTATTAATTGAGTATACGCTAATCGTCACTTAATTATTATATTAAACATTATTTTTTATTTATTTGTGGGCACGAATCGCCACTTTATTTATTATAATTTGTTGTCGCGAATCGCCACTTTATTTATTATATTTGTAATTGCACCTTTATTATTATTTTTATTGTTAGAGTAAGTGTGAATTACATATAACATTTTAGGTAGCTGCAGCTGGCCAGTTTTGCGCTCCACGAATTGTGAGTTTTTATTTTATATTATTTATTTATTTTATTTTACAAATTTATTTATTTTGAGCCAAAGGAGCCACAATTATTACTATTTATATTATTATTTATCTATATTGTTGCACCAAACAGGTGAAGTGAATTATTTTTATATATTATATTTTACATTTTTAAGTGTTGGACCAAAAGGGTCGTATTTTTTATATATATATATATATTTATTATTTTACACTTTTAAGTGTTGCTGTGAATTTTATATTATTTTATTAAGAATTATTATACAGCAACACATAGTTACCCCATTTGTTTACCATTTTTTATATAATATTAGTACCTATTGTCCTTAGTTTTAAGTACACACCCACACGAATACACACATACACACACCACTTACACACATAGTCGGACAGTAGTCGCGCGGCGATCCCAACCACTGCTGTTCGATCTATTTACAATTTACACACAGACACATAGTGTGGCCGACACGGTCGGTATAACGTACAGAGTAGTTGGTGTCCGGTGCGCGCGTATTAACGCTATACGCTCCCGGCCCGAACATTTTGGTGACCTCGACGTGATCTTTTATATTATTTTTACACTGGTGTGAATTTTAAATATAATTTGTGTTAATTATTTTGTGTGTATTCTAAGTGAGTTATTATTAGGTGGTACATAGTCAGTATTATTACCAAGTCTTGGTTTGCGTCTTTTGAATTTTTACTTGTTTTGTAGTTGTAATTGTGGTCGTGAGTCTTTTTCTTTTCTATTATCGTTTTTAATTAATTTCGTTAACATGGTACTTGATGAGAGGGAGCAGAAGGTATTGAGCGATTTAAAGAGAAAGAGGGGTGTGGTGAAATCATCTCTTACGCGTTTACAAAATTTTATTACGAAATTCAACCCACGAGAAGAGCCCATTACGCTATTAGAATTCCGGCAAGAAGAACTTCCACAGATCAACCGAAAATTTGATGATATACAGTGTCAGATAGAGCTTATCGATGTTGACAATGCAGATGAAGGAGAGGAAGAAAGAGAGGCCTTTGAAGTAAAATATTTTTCCATAAGATCAGAAATGCAGGAAATTATTAACGCTGAAAAGAGCTATAATTCGTCAATAAACAACACTTCAACGAACACGGCTAATACGCATTCTCTACGGGCCCGCCTAGCTCCAATCTCATTACCAAGTTTCGATGGAAATATTCAGGAATGGGAATCTTTCTTCGATTGTTTCAAGGCAATGGTGCATAATGACGACAGCTACCCTCCCGCACAAAAATTCTCGTACCTTAGGTCCACGCTGAGCGGACAAGCGCTGGGTATTATAAAAGGAATACCAATTACTGAGAATAATTATGAAGTGGCTATTAACAAACTGAAACAACGGTATGATAATAAGAGTTTGGTTATACAGTCTCATATACGTTCAATTTTAGACAGTGAGCAGGTAGAATCCGCCTCAGCCACTCAATTACAAGTCTTACACTCAAATGTATCTGCTCATATCGCCTCTCTCGAAGCATTAGGACAGCCAATTAAACAGTGGGATGCTTGGCTCGTGACCATTATTTTGAGAAAATTAGATCCATCTACTAGTCAAGAATGGCAGCTTCGACGCATAAACACAGAACTACCAACATATGCAGAGTTGGAAAGTTTCATTGCTAGTCGTTGTGTTGCATTGGAAAGTTGTGAAACATTAAATGTAAACACTGATAGAGACAAAGGAAAATGTTCATCAACCTCAAACAATTTGAAAAAATCCTACAATAACAACAACGTCAAAAGGGGACTTTTAGTGTCGACTGACAAGGATACAAGTATACGATGTGTTTGCTGTTCAGAAGCCCATAAATTGTATGTATGCAATACGTTCAAGAAATTGCCCGTAGGAGAACGGGTGACATTAGTACGGGACTCAAGATTGTGCTTTAATTGTTTGTCTCCAACACATATGGCTAACATGTGTAAATCTACGTTCAATTGCCGTGTGTGCAAACGTAGACACCATATGTTATTGCACTTCGAAAGAAACATTGATTCAGCAGAAAAGGTAGATAACCAAATACAGCAATCACAGAGAGAGAATCAATCCAACTCAGCACAAACATCAAATATTTCAGCAGCTGCTTCACTGGTGGTGGGGTTGGAACAAGGCTATGTTTTCTTATCCACCGCAGTAGTTTTAACATCAGATAAGTTTGGGAACAAGAGACAATGTAGAGCAATATTAGACAGTGGTTCGCAGGTCAATTTCATATCTGGACAATTAGCAAATAGATTACAACTACAATCCCAAAAGTCTACGTTACCAGTCAGTGGTATTGGGGAAAGCCGAATTCGCGCATTATCGTATGTGGAGGTTTCAATACAATCAAGGATAAGGGATTACAGTACTAATTTAGTATGTTATATTCTGCCAACCATCGTCAACGATCTACAGTCATGTGCAGCGCCCAAAGGAGGCTGGCAGATTCCAGAAGAATTGATATCGGAGTTAGCAGACCCTTCCTTTGACAATCCTGGTACTGTAGATCTGTTAATAGGCGGAGGAGTATTTTTTGACATAACTTCAACTTCAATAGAACGAATGCCATTGAAACATAAAAATATATATTTGAATGACAGCCATTTTGGATGGATAATTACTGGTGAACTTGGAATGGTATGTTTAGCAGGAATTCGTACGGTAGGAGAAGCATTAGAAGATGATTGGAAGGCGGTTATAGATCATGACGATGCAAGGTTTGGACGATTATCCAAAGCAAACCAAAGATATACGGAAGAACAACAAGCTCTAAAGCATTTTCAAGAAACAGCAAAGCGAGATGAAGAAGGGAGATTTGTATTGCGGCTTCCACTCAAAAAAGATGTCCAGGAGATAGGGAGAACTTATGAAATGGCTAAGTCAAGATTTTTAAGCGTTGAACAAAGATTGCAGCGAGATGAGGGCTTGCGTTTACAGTATGGTGAATTCATGGAAGAATATTTAAAAATGGGACACATGGAGGAAGTTGAAACTGAGACCAGTTTACCGAAGCAAGTCTTCTATCTCCCACATCATCCAGTAATTAAGTCCACGAGTCTTACGACAAACCTAAGAGTAGTTTTTGACGCCTCAGCGAAGAGCTCGTCAAATATCTCGTTAAATGACGTTCTCTTGTGCGGGCCCACTCTGCAGGATGATCTGTTTGCAATTTTACTTCGATTTCGTAAGCACCGATTTGTATTGACAGCTGATGTTGCAAAAATGTTTAGGCAAGTGAAAGTTGACAAGGAGGATCAGAACTTGCAACGAATCCTTTGGCGATTTAATCCAAGTGATAGTCTTAAGAGCTACTGCCTTACTACTGTAACCTATGGAACCACTTCTGCGCCATTTATGGCTACACAATGTCTGGCAGCGTTAGCGGAGGAATTTGAAGTCCAGTATCCCAGAGCGTCTAAAGTCATAAGTCAAGACTTCTACATAGACGATCTAATGACTGGTTGTGAAACTCAAGAAGATTGTGTGCAACTTCATCAAAACGTCACCGCAATATTAGCCTCAGCTAAATTACCATTGAGAAAGTGGTGCTCCAATTCACAGCAAGTCATGGATAATATGAGCAGAAACGCTGTAGATCCTCTGTTCGCTTTGGTAATTGGAGATGACGAAACTACCAAGTCACTAGGTCTAAGTTGGCAACCATCCGCAGATGAATTTCGGTTCTACGTCGCAAAACCCATGAGTAGGAAGAACCAAACAAAAAGGACTTTACTGTCAGATCTCAATAAAATATTCGATCCTCTCGGTTTTTTGGTGCCCATATTAATCAAAGGGAAAATATTTATTCAGCAGTTGTGGCAACTAAAAACTGGCTGGGATACGCCGTTATCCGAGGACGTTCAACTACGGTGGCTACAGTACCACATAGACATCCAGAAGCTTCAAGAACTATCGATTCCTAGAAGAAGTAAACCAGAATCTAGTAATGTTGTAGAGTTACATGGGTTCTGCGACGCTTCACAAGAAGCATATGGTGCTTGTGTGTATGTTCGGTCTAAAGATTATTCAGGTAGATGGCATGCTCGACTTCTATGTGCGAAAAGCAGAGTAGCGTCATTGAAAGGAGAAACTATACCACGGCTTGAATTGAATGGGGCATTAACTCTAGCAGAGCTTATGAACAAGGTGGCTACAGCTTGGAGAATAGATTGTCATGTATGTTACCTATGGACTGATTCGACCATAGTCCTGGGCTGGTTAAATACACAATTTACACGTCTTAAGGTTTATGTGGCAAATAGAGTTAATCAAATTTTAGAACTGACTGATTCAACCCAGTGGAGGTACGTAAATACAACTGAAAATCCAGCTGACATTATTTCCAGAGGCATAGATGC
>JASXSY010001352.1:0-110429 GCA_034509805.1 Sipha maydis
TAAATGCGTATCACATCTTTGTTATTCAATTAACTGTGACGATGGCAATAAATATCTTCGTTGATAATTTTGAATTTAAAATATTCAATATTAATTGAAATATACAGACGAGAAAAATAAAATTTTGAAATTATTAAAAAATTGTTTAGAAAAAAATAAAATATGAATAATATGAGTGTAAAATCAATGAAATATGCATTTTTTTTTAGCTAAATTTGACAAAATATGCATTTTCAATTTTTTAACTCACCATTGTGTAGTTAAGATTTTTAGCTTGACTGCTATAAATTGGGAACATACAGAACAATATGCAATTCCTACAACTTACGAACCCTAGATATAACATAGAATAATATATAGTAAATAGTGAGTAAGAAATATTATACTTATATTTTATAATTTGTTCTGTATTGTAATAAAATTATAAGAAATTATTAATAAAATATTCTACAGTATTTTATTGTAAGCTTAACAATTATTTCTTTCTATTCAAGGTCAGGGTCGACGAGAGGGTTAACCTCGGGGCCCGTACCTCTGAAAATGCCCGTCATCTCAGCTTTTTATTCAAAATTATTTTATGATCTTATTCGCCCCAACATAAGATGCAAATTGTAATATTTTTATTTTATTAAAATATGTACAAGTAGTATGTATATCTTGGTTAAACAAGTGTAAGTGGGCCTGAAACTGATCAGCTCCGGAGCTCTCAAAAGCTATCGACGGCCTGTTCAAGGTTCAAAGTGCCAGAGCGATGTGTGCATTGCCCGCAAAATATATACAAACATACATATAAATATATATTGTTTTGATCACTGATTAGTATAAAATTCCATGAAAGTGAAACAGACTTTTTTATGTTCTATCTATTGAAACCCTCGAATGGAACTTTAAATATAGTATACAGTAACAAAAAAAAGAATGGTGTATAATTTTAAGATTTAAATACTGAAAAATCATATACCTAACAAGTGGTAATTTTAAAATTATACAAAACATTTTAACTTATAAATTATAAAAACAAAAAAAGTTATTTGAAACAGTCGTTCATTAAGCAATGAGTAAATTTTTTACTTTTTTAATCCGGTTTTGATGTGCTAAATGAGCTTTTCATCCCACTGCAGTATCTTTCTAAATAAGAAGTTAACAATTACAATTTAGATTTAATTATTTTTAGCTCTACAGCGTAACCTGCTCACTCCAGATTAGCGACTTTCATTAAATGAACTCTACTTTATTTTTCTTGTACAACAATACATTAATATAAATTTGTGTTTAATTACACATTTAACTTTAACAAGTACATAATTTTTTTTTTAATAAGACTGATGTACCTAAAATATTCTTTTTTTATTATTTTTGCAATATTTATACATTAAGAATAATTCTTCATTATTATGTATTGAACTTATTTTAAATAAATCTACAATTATTAGTTTAATATACCTACATACCTACAAGGTATTTAAATTTATACAACACATTTAATTAATATAATTAAAATATTATTACTTGAGTTCAGATTCCAATGCAAAATGTAACTTTTTTGGTGTTATCCTATACATTTTTTTCTAATTATATTTGTTTCAAGGTTTATTATTAGTTTTTTTTTTTTTATAAACTTTAAATTAGGTACTTACCTACTCAGTAAAACAATTAATTTATGGGGTCATTTTTTATTATTGAGGTAAAATGTATTTTTCAAGGATATTAATAGCTATTTTTTTTAAATATTTATCAATGGTTTAAAGGGCAATTAAATCCAGACCCTAATTATTATACATTCACATAAATTACAAATAATATATTATTTTCTATATTTAAGTAACTACAATAATTCATAGTTTTAACCAGTTCAATATATATAACAAATTTTCATTTTTTTAAAATTATTATAAATTGTAGTGTTTAACATTGGTATTTGTTTTATTACTTCTGAATCTTGGTTTCCTTTGTTTTTTTTCAAATATATTTCTAATTGAGTTAATTCCGGAACAAAACCACTAAATGCTTCTAATACGTTTTTAAAGTCAGACATATTGTTCTGTAACAAAAGTAAGTAATAATTATTAAAAAAGTCAAGAATATTATTAAATAAACTAAAGATTTATGTAACTAAATTAATTTAAAATTATTTATCTTGATTTAGTAAATATTTTATTTATAATATACCATTTTTAACAAAAACTAACTATTATATTTCATTATGGTATATTTGTTTGTTTAATTTGATATTAATTCTTAAGATAAAAAGTAATTCTATACAAAAACAATATTTAAGGCTTTATCTTTTATTTAACTGATCTTCATTCAGTTTAAAAAAACAACTATAACCATTTTTTACAATTTTTATTTTTTAATAAATTAAATTTAGATATGATATATCTTTGTTATGTGATGAGGCAAGAGGAAACGAATGCAGTAAGAGTGGTTATAAAGATGAACGTTGAAGGGAAAAGAGGAAGAGGAACACCAAAAAAGAGATGGTTGGAGACTGGAGAATAACATGAGGGCTGTCGGTGTGTGCAGAGGAGATGTGATTGACCGAGTGAAGTAAAGGTGTAGGACAAGGGTGGCCGACCCTAAATAGTTGGGAGGAAAGCGAGGCAGAAGAAGAAGAAGAAGAAGATATATCTTTGTTGATTTGTTTAAATATGATATATTGATGATGTTCATTTTAATATTATATTTAATACATTATGAATAATGCTGAAAAAAATTATGATTTTAAAATTCAAAGAATACTCAAATATGTTTATACAGATTTTTTCTTTATTGTTTTATAATAAAATCATATTATTTGGGTATGATTTAAAATAACTTAATCATAGTTAACTGATGTTTAATTTTTTTTATTTTGTTATCATGTATAAAATAATACTAAAATTACTTTTTAAATATAGCTATTAATTATGATAAAAATAAAGATTTGAATACATTATACATCTATATTATTTGAAGGTTATATTTTTTAAATAAATCATGGTAAATGTAATTTTATTTAAGATCAAATATTTTATTACCAATTTAATACATGATCCTAAAGAAACGTCTCTAATGTATACTTCTCTTAACTCTTTGTTTTTAATATACTTGAAACAATGATATGTTAATTTTGTGCCAGACAGTCTTAAGGTACTCAGAGCTAGATAAAAATATAAAATACAGGTTTAATTATTTTTTTAATATTCTCATAAAACTCCATTACCTTTAAGATTATTTATAGAAAAATCAGATAACACATTATCATCTAATTCATTACATTTTTCGATGACCAATTTTTTTAATCTAATGAGGGTTTTGAATAATAGTTTATAATCAGAGGCTGTTAGAATGTCGCCATTAACAATTTTTAATTTTGTAAGATTTTGGCCCAATCTTGATATTTTGAAAACATTATTAATTGAACCTTTGTATGTTGATAATTTTTCTAGTGTACAATCTGCTATTCCTAATGGAATTAAATTATCTTGAACAAGGAATGAATACATTATCAATTCTCTTAGGTTCTTTTTATTCTTCAATGAATCTACAACTTCGCTTATGCACTCATTTTGGTTTCTACAATGGAAGTATTGAGCATTTAAGCGCTTGAGATTACACAGCTTAGGTAAACATGATACTAATAAACAACATGGAATATATTTAAGATCTAGATTTTCCAATGTACTTATATTGGATAATTTATCACCAATTTTTTCATATGGTTGACCTCTTAGAATGGTTAATGCTTTAACAAAACTCAATTCCAAAGATACTAATTTTATATGTATTGGTAAATTTAATATAATATGAAAATTATCGTTAAGTCTTAATTTGTGTATATTTTTAGTGGTCTCTAAATAATTAACTATACTTACATATGAAAATATATCACAAGAATTAAAATTTTGTTTTATATTAGTATTTTTATAAGTTGGATAAAACCTTCTTAGAGCTTGATGCCAATTTAATATATTGCAATTTTTCAATCCTAAATCCTCTAAATTTGGAGCACATTGCATAATATTGTTGAAATAAAAATCAGTCAAATTAGTTTCTCGAAAAGACATTCTTTTTAAACTGAGTATTGATTTGCGAGGTCTATTAGTAATAACTAAATCACTTACACAATTAAACTCCAATTGTTCAAGTTTGTTACAATTTAATATAACATCAAGTAACATATCACTAAGTTGATCAAGACCACTTATATGTACTGACACAATATAGTCAGCTAAATTTAAGAAAATTGGAAACACTTGATTAACATAAAGTGAACCATGAAATATTAAGTTGAAACATTTTCTATTTGAATTCAATAACATAGTTTTGAATTCAGAAAACAATGGTAAACCACTATCCCCAAAAGTTTTATCAAATTTTTCTCTTTTTTCATTGTAGCTAAACACTTCATTACGTACAAATTTTGGATGTATAGAAGCATAATACCATTTAGTATTGACTAAAGCCATTTGTCGTCTATCACTAAATGATAAGTATTTAAATATTTCGCAAAGAATCTGAAAATCCAGTACAGTAATTAGTAATTTATAATAAACTATAACTTTAGTCCGTACAATGTTTTACATACTTCTGAAGGAATTGCGTCCATATTATTGTTTCGAGTAGTTAATTGACTGAAGATGTAAGTTGATAAATAATTAATACGGTTCCAGCTTCAGAAAACTTGCTTTATCCTTACTGTTAAAGGTTAAAGATTTTACTATATTGATTAATTAATTGTTATTTTTTTTTTTTTTTTTTATAATAACAAAATGTTTTTTGGCAAAGCTCAGCTTTGAATGACATCATATGCATAGGCAAATGACTAGTGCCAAGAGACACAAATAGATATAATATTCATAATATTATATACAATAATATTCTGAGTTAAAACGTAAGAGCAGTAACTGTTGTTATATAGTATGATCATAGATAGTACATAATCATACAAAATTATGTATTATCTATGAGTATGACCAACTGATAAATTTTTTAATGAAATTATATTCAATGAATATAAACGATGGAAAATGGAACTAGAGATCTAAGAATTATCGGAAATTATGCTGAGTTTGAACTGCTGAAAAATTATGAGAAACCATAAATATTAGTATTTATAATGAATTCTACAAGTTACGACGAACAAGTTACCCATAGACCTATAAACTAAGTTTAATAATTTAGTTTTATAAACTAGTTTATAGGTCTATGAAGTTACCCATCTCACACAACGTAGAACTTATACCGAGTATAAGGTCTTTGATTTAATAACAGAAATGCATTTCTGATAGTGGGCTTGCGCTAGATGATAATGATTTATTAATATTTTAAGCGGCGAATTTGAATTTTAAACAATATGCAAAGTGCTGTAGCGTGCCGAGATGCAGAGATGTATTACAAGTTTTTGTGGCCCAGGTCTAATAATTTTTACCGCCCCCCCCCCCATTCCTGCAATATTAGTCTATTTCAGCATCAGTTATTATACTTTAACTATATATATACTATTTTCCAATTCTGTACGTGGAAGTTGTTGTATACTTAAAAGGTAGTTATAGAAATGTTTACATTAATTTTTAAAACTTTCATCGAAACCATTGTTATATATTTTACATAGTTCATTTGCACACAATTATAATTCAGAGGGTGAAAGAGTTGTTAACTTCAATAAAAATGAGAATTTTTGCTTTACATCTTCTTTAGAGTTTTTTCTTTTTTGCAATTCAGCATCGAGTTTATCCAAAATTACTAAGTAGGTGTTCACTTTTAATGATTCGCGACTACCAAAATATACTTCTTCTTTAGGACTTTCGTCGTATTGTAACTTCCTTTTTTTTCTTCGTTTAATTTAGAAGCTTTTTTATAAGCAAAACCACTAAGACGTTTTCTGCCATCACTTATTTTAATAAACACGTTTAAATTAATTGAATATAAAAAGTACAGACGATAAGATACATAAGCTTTTTAAATTAATCTGGCCAGTGACTCGTAATCAATGAAAGTACCGTGTACGCAGTACACAATAAACAAAAATGGTCTCTGACCAACAAGTAAGTAATAATTGAATTATGAACGATACATGTATAATTTTCTAATTATAACCATTTTAGTTGACAATCGACGGTTGGCTAACCGAACTCAAAATTTACATAACTGGTAGCGTTCACTGAATGTTTTCATCACTGTTACTCAGCGTCCTACGTGAGCGATTTCAATGAGAACGCAGTGTAGTGCGACGCGAAGCGAAAATATCAAACACGGGTATTCCCAGGGAAATGTCCTACGTGACCGAAATCATGTGGAGCTCAGCATGGCGCGTAGCTGCGCAAAGCGAACGCGATCAAACAGCATGGGCGGTGCGTCAGAAGAAACTTTGAAACGGCTTCTCCCCAATAATTATAACATGACAATAAAACTAATTTTTAATTTTTTAAAAATATTTTCTCATAGGTAACATTTTTAAGAAATCTATGTATAATATCACTTTTGTCAAGTATATTTTCTACATCTCGTATATATATGCATATGCATGTAAATATTCTCTCCATCGTGGTATATGTATACGTAATATGGATACGTTCTAGGAAAATAGCATTAGGTATCAGGGGCGGCTTTAGTTATTTGCCTAGGGAGGGGGAGGGGTCCAATATTGTTTGTTAGGTAAATATTAAAACTATAGTAAAATTAGTTAGCAAGTATATAATATAGCAAAAATTAGTATATTAAATGTAGGTATTGAGTTATTATTTAGGTCATGTGAAATAGGTAGAACTGTAGTTCTGACTACACTTTCCTATCATGTTATTAATTTTAATAACTTCGATATTAGATAATCATTAATTTGCATCAAAATATTCCCATATAAATACATAATAATATTATACATTTATACAAATTATGTATATGCATAATTACATCGAAGAAAATATTTGTCGAAATAAAGAATAAGATGTCTTGTCTAGACTTGAGGAGGTGGGAATGACCCCTATGCCCTCCCCTAAAAGCAGCCCACAGTTAGGTACAATACTTTTTGAATTAGCGATAACAATTAACGAGGGATCATGAGGTCGTAATATAACAGTCTTGATTCTTATAATGTAGATGGCATAAAAAAGTTCGAAGATGGAATCACAGCGATAATGGTTTTGTATGGAGTGCATGAGTCTGGTCTTATCAATAGTATTTGCTACCGGGCTGTGCGTTATTTTAATAATGTATTCATAATCGGTGTGTACATTTTGAAAAGTATGTCGTAAACTTACCGCGTTTTTATTAAATTTAAAAATATGAAATTAAAACATTACCCTGTAGATGAGTTATTTGACAAAGATTTTCATCTATTTATTTATGATGAAAAATGTAAATTAAAAAACAAAAAAGCCAATTCCATGTTTTGCCATTGAATATAAATTTACCCGTAAATTTCTTATCGGTTGGTATAATAAATTTACGAATAAAATTAGCTATCAAAAAGAACCGGATGGGCCTCGCTCTGCTGTACACTTGGGGGTGAAGTGCGACTCTTCATAGGATAGGTCATTATAATGGATTTGTTAAATTTGAATTCAATAATAGGTATCATTGTATACGAAAAACGATTCTGAACGGAGATGATATGTTTGTCTAGAATATAATACAATGTTATTTATAAATATTGTAATAAGTATATTTTATTTTGAAACGAAAAATTTAGAAAAATCGAAAATTTAAATTGTCTATAAATAAATCAAAATATGTCAAAATACTTTGAAAACTTAACCATGTATAGAGAACGTCAATATAAAGATTTGGTGAATATTTCAAGTTGTTGCGATTTTTGGTTTTTGAGTTAGAGCATATTAAAAAAACCGATATCATTTGTCTGTCTAAAATATTATACATTATATTATATTTTACATGTAATTCTATGTCAATATTCGCTGTTCAAACGCTTATAAAAAAAATTGTGCCTATGGATTTTGATAACTTTTGAATGACAATAATCACTACTTCTGTGAAATCTTTTATTAAATTTTCAAGTATTTTTTACGAGCCAAATTTTTTTTATCACCGATTATAAAAAAAAAAAATTAAAAAAATCGAATATTTTAAATGCCTATAAGTGGCTTAAAAATCAATATAATATTTTGAAAAAAATATGACATAAAGGAAATGCCAATCTTAACAGCTGGTAGAAATTTCAAAAATCTGCGACTTATACTTTTTGAATTATAAAAAATATTTAAAATCGTTTGAGAATAAATCGCTATTTTATGCAATTTCGTAAATATTTAAATTTCAAACAGTCATAAAATTTTTTCCTCTAATTCCGGTAGAAATTTTTTTAAAGATTTTTGAAGAGTAGCTTATACATAACCTCGTGTTAAAATTTTGAACCTTAAGTATGAACAGAAAAAATGTTATGAATTTTTATCTACAAAATAACTTGCAAATTATCGTGATTTTTACATATTTCGTATAAATTGGAACTTTGAGCACTTATAAAAAAAAATTGTGACTTACGATTTTAGATTTTTTTTTATCAGTTAAGGAACAACTTATAAGAAACCTTGTATTAAATTTTCAAGATTTTCTAGGCAGCCAAAAAAATTTTATCGTTATTTAAAAAAAAAATACTTAAAAAAATTGAAAATTTCAATTGTCTATAAATAGCTCAAAATATGTCAAAATACTTTACATCGATTAGTTTTTGAGTTATAGCAAAATAAAAAAAGAACCGGATGGGCCTCGCTCTGCTGTACAGTTAGGGGTGGAGTGCACCTCGCTTATAGGATAGGTCATTATTATAATGGATTTGTTAAATTTGAATGCAATGATAGATATCATTGTATACGAATAACGATTCTGAACGGAGTTCATATGTTAGTCTAGAATATAATACAATGTTATTTATAAATATTATATAAGTATATTTTATTTTTAAACGAAAAATTTAGAAAAACCGAAAATTTAAATTGTCTATAAATAAGTCAAAATATGTCAAAATACTTTGAAATTTTAACCATGTATAGAAAACGTCAATATAAAGATTTAATGATAATTTCAAGTTGTTGCGGTTTTTCGTTTTTGAGTGAGGGCATTTTAAAAAAACCGATATCATTTGTCAGTCTAGAACATTCTACATTATATTATATTTTACATGTAATTTTATGTCAATATTCGATGTTCAAACGCTTATAAAAAAAAATTGTGCCTATGGATTTTAATAATTTTTGAATGACATTAAGAACTACTTCTGTGGAATCTTCGATTAAATTTTCAAGTATTTTGTAGAAGCCAAATTTTTTTTATCACCGATTATAAAAATAAAATGTAAAAAAATCGAATATTTTAAATTACTATAAGTGGCTTAAAAATCAATATAATATTTTGAAAAAAATATTGCATAAAAGAAATACCAATCTTAACAGCTGGTAGAAATTTCAAAAATCTGCGACTTATACTTTTTGAATTATAACAAATATTTAAAATCGTCTGAGAATAAATCGCTATTTTATGCAATTTCGTAAATATTTAAATTTCAAACAGTCATACAATTTTTTCCTCTTAGTCCGGTAGAAATTTTTTTAAAGATTTTTGAAGAGTAGCTCATAGATAACCTAGTGTTAAAATTTTGAACCTTAAGTATGAACAAAAAAAATTTTATGAATTTTTATCTACAAAATAACTTGCAAATTATCGTGATTTTTACACATTTTATACAAATTTGAGAATTAAGGGCTTATAAAAAAAAATTGAGTTAACCGATCACCGATATTTTTTAGTTACAATAAGTTTAACTTATTACAAACCTAGTATAAAATTTTCAAGAGTTTTCGCTCAATCAATTAAATTTTATAGATGTTTAAAAACAAAAATTTAACAAAAATCGAAAATTTAAATTGTCTATAAATAAGTCAAAATATGTCAAAATACTTTGAAATCTTAACCATGTATAGAGAACGTCAATATAAAGATTTGGTGAAAATTTCAAGTTGTTGCGGTTTTTCATTTTTGAGTTAGAGCATTTTAAAAAAAACCGATATCTTTGTCAGTCTAGAATATAATACAGTATATTATATTTTACATATAATTTTTTGTCAATATTCGCTGTTCAAACGCTTATAAAAAAAAATTGTGCCTATGGATTTTATTAATTTTTGAATGACTTTAAGAACTACTTCTGTGGAATCTTCTATTAAATTTTCAAGTATTTTGTACGAGCCAAATTTTTTTTATCACCGATTATAAAAAAAATAATGTAAAAAAATCGAATATTTCAAATGCCTATAAGTGGCTTAAAAATCAATATAATATTTTGAAAAAAATATGACATAAAGGAAATACCAATCTTAACAGCTGGTAGAAATTTCAAAAATCTGCGACTTATACTTTTTGAATTATAAAAAATATTTAAAATCGTTTGAGAATAAATCGCTATTTTATGCAATTTCGTAAATATTTAAATTTCAAACAGTCATAAAATTTTTTCCTCTAATTCCGGTAGAAATTTTTTTAAAGATTTTTGAAGAGTAGCTTATACATAACCTCGTGTTAAAATTTTGAACCTTAAGTATGAACAGAAAAAATGTTATGAATTTTTATCTACAAAATAACTTGCAAATTATCGTGATTTTTACATATTTCGTATAAATTGGAACTTTGAGCACTTATAAAAAAAAATTGTGACTTACGATTTTAGATTTTTTTTTATCAGTTAAGGAACAACTTATAAGAAACCTTGTATTAAATTTTCAAGATTTTCTAGGCAGCCAAAAAAATTTTATCGTTATTTAAAAAAAAAATACTTAAAAAAATTGAAAATTTCAATTGTCTATAAATAGCTCAAAATATGTCAAAATACTTTACATCGATTAGTTTTTGAGTTATAGCAAAATAAAAAAAGAACCGGATGGGCCTCGCTCTGCTGTACAGTTAGGGGTGGAGTGCACCTCGCTTATAGGATAGGTCATTATTATAATGGATTTGTTAAATTTGAATGCAATGATAGATATCATTGTATACGAATAACGATTCTGAACGGAGTTCATATGTTAGTCTAGAATATAATACAATGTTATTTATAAATATTATATAAGTATATTTTATTTTTAAACGAAAAATTTAGAAAAACCGAAAATTTAAATTGTCTATAAATAAGTCAAAATATGTCAAAATACTTTGAAATTTTAACCATGTATAGAAAACGTCAATATAAAGATTTAATGATAATTTCAAGTTGTTGCGGTTTTTCGTTTTTGAGTGAGGGCATTTTAAAAAAACCGATATCATTTGTCAGTCTAGAACATTCTACATTATATTATATTTTACATGTAATTTTATGTCAATATTCGATGTTCAAACGCTTATAAAAAAAAATTGTGCCTATGGATTTTAATAATTTTTGAATGACATTAAGAACTACTTCTGTGGAATCTTCGATTAAATTTTCAAGTATTTTGTAGAAGCCAAATTTTTTTTATCACCGATTATAAAAATAAAATGTAAAAAAATCGAATATTTTAAATTACTATAAGTGGCTTAAAAATCAATATAATATTTTGAAAAAAATATTGCATAAAAGAAATACCAATCTTAACAGCTGGTAGAAATTTCAAAAATCTGCGACTTATACTTTTTGAATTATAACAAATATTTAAAATCGTCTGAGAATAAATCGCTATTTTATGCAATTTCGTAAATATTTAAATTTCAAACAGTCATACAATTTTTTCCTCTTAGTCCGGTAGAAATTTTTTTAAAGATTTTTGAAGAGTAGCTCATAGATAACCTAGTGTTAAAATTTTGAACCTTAAGTATGAACAAAAAAAATTTTATGAATTTTTATCTACAAAATAACTTGCAAATTATCGTGATTTTTACACATTTTATACAAATTTGAGAATTAAGGGCTTATAAAAAAAAATTGAGTTAACCGATCACCGATATTTTTTAGTTACAATAAGTTTAACTTATTACAAACCTAGTATAAAATTTTCAAGAGTTTTCGCTCAATCAATTAAATTTTATAGATGTTTAAAAACAAAAATTTAACAAAAATCGAAAATTTAAATTGTCTATAAATAAGTCAAAATATGTCAAAATACTTTGAAATCTTAACCATGTATAGAGAACGTCAATATAAAGATTTGGTGAAAATTTCAAGTTGTTGCGGTTTTTCATTTTTGAGTTAGAGCATTTTAAAAAAAACCGATATCTTTGTCAGTCTAGAATATAATACAGTATATTATATTTTACATATAATTTTTTGTCAATATTCGCTGTTCAAACGCTTATAAAAAAAAATTGTGCCTATGGATTTTATTAATTTTTGAATGACTTTAAGAACTACTTCTGTGGAATCTTCTATTAAATTTTCAAGTATTTTGTACGAGCCAAATTTTTTTTATCACCGATTATAAAAAAAATAATGTAAAAAAATCGAATATTTCAAATGCCTATAAGTGGCTTAAAAATCAATATAATATTTTGAAAAAAATATGACATAAAGGAAATACCAATCTTAACAGCTGGTAGAAATTTCAAAAATCTGCGACTTATACTTTTTGAATTATAAAAAATATTTAAAATCGTTTGAGAATAAATCGCTATTTTATGCAATTTCGTAAATATTTAAATTTCAAACAGTCATAAAATTTTTTCCTCTAATTCCGGTAGAAATTTTTTTAAAGATTTTTGAAGAGTAGCTTATACATAACCTCGTGTTAAAATTTTGAACCTTAAGTATGAACAGAAAAAATGTTATGAATTTTTATCTACAAAATAACTTGCAAATTATCGTGATTTTTACATATTTCGTATAAATTGGAACTTTGAGCACTTATAAAAAAAAATTGTGACTTACGATTTTAGATTTTTTTTTATCAGTTAAGGAACAACTTATAAGAAACCTTGTATTAAATTTTCAAGATTTTCTAGGCAGCCAAAAAAATTTTATCGTTATTTAAAAAAAAAATACTTAAAAATATTGAAAATTTCAATTGTCTATAAATAGCTTCATAAAAGTCAAAATACTTTGAAAATTTAATGGTGTATAGAGAACGCTAATCTAAACATTTGGTGAAAATTTCAAGTATTTACATCGATTAGTTTTTGAGTTATAACAAAATAAAAAATTTGATTATGTCAAAAACTGGTTTTGCGTAAAAACTCCCGTTTTTCCCAAATTTTTTTATGGTTTTTCCCGTCGCATTTAAAAAATATTGGAAATTTTTAACTTTTGACCCCCCAAAGTACCAAATAGATTCACTTTCCTTTCAGAAAAGTTGCTACATAAGGCAATCGAAGCATTTTTACTGCCCCAAAACGTGTCGACAGACACAAAAAAAAAAAAAAAAACACACATCATTGTAAAATCAATACATTCTTCACTCCGTTCAGAATCTAAAAAAAAAAGTTGAAACTGTTCAATAGAACAAAAGTTATTTCATCTGTCAGTTCATCGTGAAACATCCTGTATAATGAATGACAAAAATCGGTTACAATAAAATTTAAGAAACTACAAATTTTTTTTGTCATAACAAATACTTCGTATTAGTTATATGACTATATGTTTTGCACTGTAAAAAGAAAAATATTTATGTAAATTTTAATCAAGCTAATTATCATTCAATGTTAAAAAATTTTAAATTATTAGAAATAGGCAACGTTATGAGTTTTGTGATATACGATAGTTAGAGCTCATCGATGATTAATTATTACAATAAGTACTAAACACAATTGATTTTTTTATTAACTGTTCTGAAGAATTAAAGCTAATAAAAAAATACCACAGAATAGATTTAATTTTTCTTATTTATTTAATAATAATTACTCTTATGGTAGCCGATGAAAAGTTGTCCTTTACATGGTTCATTGTTTAAAATACATAATTAAAAGTTATTTTTAATACTTATATGAATTTATATTTAGTTATGTCTCCCATTAAATGAGTTTATAATTATATTATTTTTATAATAGAAATGGTTTAATATTATAAGCCATTTATTGCACTAAGTGGTTTATTAATCATTATGATATATGTATAAATATAATTTTAAATATCTATTCAGACCAGTAGATCAATAATAATAAATTAAATCTTAAGTTTGGATAAGTAAAAAATATTTATAGAATTGTGAGTATATTTTTTTTCCTGTTATAATTGAATAATGTTTGTAAATTGTTTACTATAATAAGACTTTACATCATAAACTCATTAAAATATTATAAATACTTAATAATTATTAAATAATATCTTAAAAACATTGTTCATAAACACGTTTTTTAATTGATCTTCGAAAAATTGAATTTATTTTTAAAAATGTGAGTATCTGTACAACACAAAATTTGTATACATTTAATGAATAAAACTAAATTGTTATGAAATTTATTTAAAACTAGTTTATATTTCAGTAAACAATAATTCATTTCAATAGTATTTGAAAGCTTGATTTCTCTTTCCTAAATTATCCTATATTTTCTTTTACAAAAATATTGTTAGAGAATTACACAGACTTCTGTAATAGTCTGGAGAATTATTAAATATGATATAGGTATTAGAAGCCTAGATGGATAACAATTGGCTCATTTTCAAGGTTTTCTAGATAAGGAAACGAGCAACACGAGTATAAATGACTAACAATATTTTAGATAAAATATCGTACATATTTTCGGATCACAAATGGAACAGAAGTATGTTCGAGAATTAGAAATATTATTTTTTTAATTTACATTAAAATATTAAAAAGTTATAATTATAGTCAGGCCCCTCACATCATATTTTTGACCCGGGTAAAGAACTAAATCCGGGCCCCTCTTAAATAACAATTAATTTTTTGATATAAATATACCCTATATATTAGTTATATGTTTAAATTATATAGGAGTAGCTACAATTAAAAAATAAAATATCAACAAATAGGTATCCTTCATAAACTGAAAACATGTGTAATATTACATACATAGTACAAACTTAAAATGTAAAAACTTAATGTATGTTAAAAATTAATGCCGCCGCTTTGATATTTACACAATAGACTCATGGCATCCTGGAAAAAAATGTATTTGAAACATTTTTCAAATTTATTTTGAAATAATTATTTGCATGAACGCAGGGCTCCTCGAAAGTCCGTGCCCCAGTGCCATGGGTCCTCCTGACCTCCCCCCCCTTGTGGGGGCCCTGATTGTAGTTATGTTAGTTAAAAATTACTAATAGCAGACTAACCCGGTGTGTTACTATTAAATAATACAGGGTCTACATGTTTTGAGCCACTGGATAAATATCTATCATTATTTAGAATTATTTGTCTTGTTTAAAAATATTAACGACGTGGTGGTCACTATTGACATGGCCGGCGAGAGGGTGGGGCAGTGAGGGCTAGAGCCCCAGGGCCCGTGCCTTTGAAAGGGCCCGTCATCTCAGCTTTTTATTCAAAATTATTTTATAATATCATTTTCCGTAGCATAAGATGCAAATTTTAATATTTTTATTGTACTAAAGTATGTACAAGTAGTATGTATCTTGGCCAAACAAATGTAAGGGAACTGGAACCGATCAGCCCCGGGGCCCTCAAAAGCTTTCGACGGCCCTGACTATTGATAATTTTACATACAGCCAATATCGACAATATTATAAAATAGTACTCGAAATAATCAATATAGACATAAAAACAATGTTATATTGTTGTTTTTGAAAACGTTATTGTCCTATCGGAAATATTGTGCAAAGGGAAGTTACAAATCTATAAATAAATCAAAATTGAACAAATAACCGCGACCTATTTCATCCAGGTTAGGTAGGCGGAAAGCCCGTTCTTGCTACACCTGTTGTTAATTAAAAATTTTCATTGAACTTACAAAATGTATTGGATTAATTATTTTTATCATATAATAATTATATAGTTAGCAAATTTTAGCTTAGAATTTATTTAATTTATTCAATAACTCAAATAACAAAAATTCAAAATACAACACGCAAATCATTTAATATTAAGTACAGATCCAAGTTTTTTTACTTGTAAAAACTTTTTTCTTTTTGTAGCAAAAATTCCATTTAGTATTTTCCAATTAACGTAAATAAAGTTTATCTTGATATTAGACATTTAATAAGTTGTGTAGTAAAATTAATATTGAAATATATTATCAACAACTTAAACTTCTAATAGTCATTCCTATAATTAATCATTTTGTGTCAATAATCGTTTTTTTGTCAATTACTTTATGGTTTGTATCGCGGTACTTAAGTAATACATATCTAAATTGTTTTTATTTTTAATATATACTCGTATATATGCATGAAAATGGAACCTTTGTCATTTTTATCTCTGAAACTAATTATTATTTGTAGACTATTAAAACTAATTATTATACGTATAACTAATAGTTGTGTTATGTATGTACTTTTTTTACGTTATTTAAAAAGATCTCAACAACTGACAATTTTATAAAATAAAATAAGATTTTAATAATTAAAAAATTATTTATTTTATTTTCTAAATATTAATTTTTAGGGCTCGGAAATGTAAGAGCTAAAATAAGCAATATATGTGTGCAAATATACACGAAAAAATTGCAAAATATGCACGAAAAACACAAAATATGCATTATTATACAAAAAAAAAAAATTAATAAATACGCAAAAATAATATTCAGAATTTAAAAATAAAACATCTGATACTGTTAATAATCAATAATATACACAAAAACTATTTATAACTGAAAAAAATGTGTAATTAGTTGGCATTTAGATGATAAGCTAAAAAGTACTTAACATAAGTATTTTGGTATTTTAGCGTGTTAGATTAAATGCGTATCACATCTTTGTTATTCAATTAACTGTGACGATGGCAATAAATATCTTCGTTGATAATTTTGAATTTAAAATATTCAATATTAATTGAAATATACAGACGAGAAAAATAAAATTTTGAAATTATTAAAAAATTGTTTAGAAAAAAATAAAATATGAATAATATGAGTGTAAAATCAATGAAATATGCATTTTTTTTTAGCTAAATTTGACAAAATATGCATTTTCAATTTTTTAACTCACCATTGTGTAGTTAAGATTTTTAGCTTGACTGCTATAAATTGGGAACATACAGAACAATATGCAATTCCTACAACTTACGAACCCTAGATATAACATAGAATAATATATAGTAAATAGTGAGTAAGAAATATTATACTTATATTTTATAATTTGTTCTGTATTGTAATAAAATTATAAGAAATTATTAATAAAATATTCTACAGTATTTTATTGTAAGCTTAACAATTATTTCTTTCTATTCAAGGTCAGGGTCGACGAGAGGGTTAACCTCGGGGCCCGTACCTCTGAAAATGCCCGTCATCTCAGCTTTTTATTCAAAATTATTTTATGATCTTATTCGCCCCAACATAAGATGCAAATTGTAATATTTTTATTTTATTAAAATATGTACAAGTAGTATGTATATCTTGGTTAAACAAGTGTAAGTGGGCCTGAAACTGATCAGCTCCGGAGCTCTCAAAAGCTATCGACGGCCTGTTCAAGGTTCAAAGTGCCAGAGCGATGTGTGCATTGCCCGCAAAATATATACAAACATACATATAAATATATATTGTTTTGATCACTGATTAGTATAAAATTCCATGAAAGTGAAACAGACTTTTTTATGTTCTATCTATTGAAACCCTCGAATGGAACTTTAAATATAGTATACAGTAACAAAAAAAAGAATGGTGTATAATTTTAAGATTTAAATACTGAAAAATCATATACCTAACAAGTGGTAATTTTAAAATTATACAAAACATTTTAACTTATAAATTATAAAAACAAAAAAAGTTATTTGAAACAGTCGTTCATTAAGCAATGAGTAAATTTTTTACTTTTTTAATCCGGTTTTGATGTGCTAAATGAGCTTTTCATCCCACTGCAGTATCTTTCTAAATAAGAAGTTAACAATTACAATTTAGATTTAATTATTTTTAGCTCTACAGCGTAACCTGCTCACTCCAGATTAGCGACTTTCATTAAATGAACTCTACTTTATTTTTCTTGTACAACAATACATTAATATAAATTTGTGTTTAATTACACATTTAACTTTAACAAGTACATAATTTTTTTTTTAATAAGACTGATGTACCTAAAATATTCTTTTTTTATTATTTTTGCAATATTTATACATTAAGAATAATTCTTCATTATTATGTATTGAACTTATTTTAAATAAATCTACAATTATTAGTTTAATATACCTACATACCTACAAGGTATTTAAATTTATACAACACATTTAATTAATATAATTAAAATATTATTACTTGAGTTCAGATTCCAATGCAAAATGTAACTTTTTTGGTGTTATCCTATACATTTTTTTCTAATTATATTTGTTTCAAGGTTTATTATTAGTTTTTTTTTTTTTATAAACTTTAAATTAGGTACTTACCTACTCAGTAAAACAATTAATTTATGGGGTCATTTTTTATTATTGAGGTAAAATGTATTTTTCAAGGATATTAATAGCTATTTTTTTTAAATATTTATCAATGGTTTAAAGGGCAATTAAATCCAGACCCTAATTATTATACATTCACATAAATTACAAATAATATATTATTTTCTATATTTAAGTAACTACAATAATTCATAGTTTTAACCAGTTCAATATATATAACAAATTTTCATTTTTTTAAAATTATTATAAATTGTAGTGTTTAACATTGGTATTTGTTTTATTACTTCTGAATCTTGGTTTCCTTTGTTTTTTTTCAAATATATTTCTAATTGAGTTAATTCCGGAACAAAACCACTAAATGCTTCTAATACGTTTTTAAAGTCAGACATATTGTTCTGTAACAAAAGTAAGTAATAATTATTAAAAAAGTCAAGAATATTATTAAATAAACTAAAGATTTATGTAACTAAATTAATTTAAAATTATTTATCTTGATTTAGTAAATATTTTATTTATAATATACCATTTTTAACAAAAACTAACTATTATATTTCATTATGGTATATTTGTTTGTTTAATTTGATATTAATTCTTAAGATAAAAAGTAATTCTATACAAAAACAATATTTAAGGCTTTATCTTTTATTTAACTGATCTTCATTCAGTTTAAAAAAACAACTATAACCATTTTTTACAATTTTTATTTTTTAATAAATTAAATTTAGATATGATATATCTTTGTTATGTGATGAGGCAAGAGGAAACGAATGCAGTAAGAGTGGTTATAAAGATGAACGTTGAAGGGAAAAGAGGAAGAGGAACACCAAAAAAGAGATGGTTGGAGACTGGAGAATAACATGAGGGCTGTCGGTGTGTGCAGAGGAGATGTGATTGACCGAGTGAAGTAAAGGTGTAGGACAAGGGTGGCCGACCCTAAATAGTTGGGAGGAAAGCGAGGCAGAAGAAGAAGAAGAAGAAGATATATCTTTGTTGATTTGTTTAAATATGATATATTGATGATGTTCATTTTAATATTATATTTAATACATTATGAATAATGCTGAAAAAAATTATGATTTTAAAATTCAAAGAATACTCAAATATGTTTATACAGATTTTTTCTTTATTGTTTTATAATAAAATCATATTATTTGGGTATGATTTAAAATAACTTAATCATAGTTAACTGATGTTTAATTTTTTTTATTTTGTTATCATGTATAAAATAATACTAAAATTACTTTTTAAATATAGCTATTAATTATGATAAAAATAAAGATTTGAATACATTATACATCTATATTATTTGAAGGTTATATTTTTTAAATAAATCATGGTAAATGTAATTTTATTTAAGATCAAATATTTTATTACCAATTTAATACATGATCCTAAAGAAACGTCTCTAATGTATACTTCTCTTAACTCTTTGTTTTTAATATACTTGAAACAATGATATGTTAATTTTGTGCCAGACAGTCTTAAGGTACTCAGAGCTAGATAAAAATATAAAATACAGGTTTAATTATTTTTTTAATATTCTCATAAAACTCCATTACCTTTAAGATTATTTATAGAAAAATCAGATAACACATTATCATCTAATTCATTACATTTTTCGATGACCAATTTTTTTAATCTAATGAGGGTTTTGAATAATAGTTTATAATCAGAGGCTGTTAGAATGTCGCCATTAACAATTTTTAATTTTGTAAGATTTTGGCCCAATCTTGATATTTTGAAAACATTATTAATTGAACCTTTGTATGTTGATAATTTTTCTAGTGTACAATCTGCTATTCCTAATGGAATTAAATTATCTTGAACAAGGAATGAATACATTATCAATTCTCTTAGGTTCTTTTTATTCTTCAATGAATCTACAACTTCGCTTATGCACTCATTTTGGTTTCTACAATGGAAGTATTGAGCATTTAAGCGCTTGAGATTACACAGCTTAGGTAAACATGATACTAATAAACAACATGGAATATATTTAAGATCTAGATTTTCCAATGTACTTATATTGGATAATTTATCACCAATTTTTTCATATGGTTGACCTCTTAGAATGGTTAATGCTTTAACAAAACTCAATTCCAAAGATACTAATTTTATATGTATTGGTAAATTTAATATAATATGAAAATTATCGTTAAGTCTTAATTTGTGTATATTTTTAGTGGTCTCTAAATAATTAACTATACTTACATATGAAAATATATCACAAGAATTAAAATTTTGTTTTATATTAGTATTTTTATAAGTTGGATAAAACCTTCTTAGAGCTTGATGCCAATTTAATATATTGCAATTTTTCAATCCTAAATCCTCTAAATTTGGAGCACATTGCATAATATTGTTGAAATAAAAATCAGTCAAATTAGTTTCTCGAAAAGACATTCTTTTTAAACTGAGTATTGATTTGCGAGGTCTATTAGTAATAACTAAATCACTTACACAATTAAACTCCAATTGTTCAAGTTTGTTACAATTTAATATAACATCAAGTAACATATCACTAAGTTGATCAAGACCACTTATATGTACTGACACAATATAGTCAGCTAAATTTAAGAAAATTGGAAACACTTGATTAACATAAAGTGAACCATGAAATATTAAGTTGAAACATTTTCTATTTGAATTCAATAACATAGTTTTGAATTCAGAAAACAATGGTAAACCACTATCCCCAAAAGTTTTATCAAATTTTTCTCTTTTTTCATTGTAGCTAAACACTTCATTACGTACAAATTTTGGATGTATAGAAGCATAATACCATTTAGTATTGACTAAAGCCATTTGTCGTCTATCACTAAATGATAAGTATTTAAATATTTCGCAAAGAATCTGAAAATCCAGTACAGTAATTAGTAATTTATAATAAACTATAACTTTAGTCCGTACAATGTTTTACATACTTCTGAAGGAATTGCGTCCATATTATTGTTTCGAGTAGTTAATTGACTGAAGATGTAAGTTGATAAATAATTAATACGGTTCCAGCTTCAGAAAACTTGCTTTATCCTTACTGTTAAAGGTTAAAGATTTTACTATATTGATTAATTAATTGTTATTTTTTTTTTTTTTTTTTATAATAACAAAATGTTTTTTGGCAAAGCTCAGCTTTGAATGACATCATATGCATAGGCAAATGACTAGTGCCAAGAGACACAAATAGATATAATATTCATAATATTATATACAATAATATTCTGAGTTAAAACGTAAGAGCAGTAACTGTTGTTATATAGTATGATCATAGATAGTACATAATCATACAAAATTATGTATTATCTATGAGTATGACCAACTGATAAATTTTTTAATGAAATTATATTCAATGAATATAAACGATGGAAAATGGAACTAGAGATCTAAGAATTATCGGAAATTATGCTGAGTTTGAACTGCTGAAAAATTATGAGAAACCATAAATATTAGTATTTATAATGAATTCTACAAGTTACGACGAACAAGTTACCCATAGACCTATAAACTAAGTTTAATAATTTAGTTTTATAAACTAGTTTATAGGTCTATGAAGTTACCCATCTCACACAACGTAGAACTTATACCGAGTATAAGGTCTTTGATTTAATAACAGAAATGCATTTCTGATAGTGGGCTTGCGCTAGATGATAATGATTTATTAATATTTTAAGCGGCGAATTTGAATTTTAAACAATATGCAAAGTGCTGTAGCGTGCCGAGATGCAGAGATGTATTACAAGTTTTTGTGGCCCAGGTCTAATAATTTTTACCGCCCCCCCCCCCATTCCTGCAATATTAGTCTATTTCAGCATCAGTTATTATACTTTAACTATATATATACTATTTTCCAATTCTGTACGTGGAAGTTGTTGTATACATAAAAGGTAGTTATAGAAATGTTTACATTAATTTTTAAAACTTTCATCGAAATCATTGTTATATATTTTACATAGTTCATTTGCACACAATTATAATTCAGAGGGTGAAAGAGTTGTTAACTTCAATAAAAATGAGAATTTTTGCTTTACATCTTCTTTAGAGTTTTTTCTTTTTTGCAATTCAGCATCGAGTTTATCCAAAATTACTAAGTAGGTGTTCACTTTTAATGATTCGCGACTACCAAAATATACTTCTTCTTTAGGACTTTCGTCGTATTGTAACTTCCTTTTTTTTCTTCGTTTAATTTAGAAGCTTTTTTATAAGCAAAACCACTAAGACGTTTTCTGCCATCACTTATTTTAATAAACACGTTTAAATTAATTGAATATAAAAAGTACAGACGATAAGATACATAAGCTTTTTAAATTAATCTGGCCAGTGACTCGTAATCAATGAAAGTACCGTGTACGCAGTACACAATAAACAAAAATGGTCTCTGACCAACAAGTAAGTAATAATTGAATTATGAACGATACATGTATAATTTTCTAATTATAACCATTTTAGTTGACAATCGACGGTTGGCTAACCGAACTCAAAATTTACATAACTGGTAGCGTTCACTGAATGTTTTCATCACTGTTACTCAGCGTCCTACGTGAGCGATTTCAATGAGAACGCAGTGTAGTGCGACGCGAAGCGAAAATATCAAACACGGGTATTCCCAGGGAAATGTCCTACGTGACCGAAATCATGTGGAGCTCAGCATGGCGCGTAGCTGCGCAAAGCGAACGCGATCAAACAGCATGGGCGGTGCGTCAGAAGAAACTTTGAAACGGCTTCTCCCCAATAATTATAACATGACAATAAAACTAATTTTTAATTTTTTAAAAATATTTTCTCATAGGTAACATTTTTAAGAAATCTATGTATAATATCACTTTTGTCAAGTATATTTTCTACATCTCGTATATATATGCATATGCATGTAAATATTCTCTCCATCGTGGTATATGTATACGTAATATGGATACGTTCTAGGAAAATAGCATTAGGTATCAGGGGCGGCTTTAGTTATTTGCCTAGGGAGGGGGAGGGGTCCAATATTGTTTGTTAGGTAAATATTAAAACTATAGTAAAATTAGTTAGCAAGTATATAATATAGCAAAAATTAGTATATTAAATGTAGGTATTGAGTTATTATTTAGGTCATGTGAAATAGGTAGAACTGTAGTTCTGACTACACTTTCCTATCATGTTATTAATTTTAATAACTTCGATATTAGATAATCATTAATTTGCATCAAAATATTCCCATATAAATACATAATAATATTATACATTTATACAAATTATGTATATGCATAATTACATCGAAGAAAATATTTGTCGAAATAAAGAATAAGATGTCTTGTCTAGACTTGAGGAGGTGGGAATGACCCCTATGCCCTCCCCTAAAAGCAGCCCACAGTTAGGTACAATACTTTTTGAATTAGCGATAACAATTAACGAGGGATCATGAGGTCGTAATATAACAGTCTTGATTCTTATAATGTAGATGGCATAAAAAAGTTCGAAGATGGAATCACAGCGATAATGGTTTTGTATGGAGTGCATGAGTCTGGTCTTATCAATAGTATTTGCTACCGGGCTGTGCGTTATTTTAATAATGTATTCATAATCGGTGTGTACATTTTGAAAAGTATGTCGTAAACTTACCGCGTTTTTATTAAATTTAAAAATATGAAATTAAAACATTACCCTATAGATGAGTTATTTGACAAAGATTTTCATCTATTTATTTATGATGAAAAATGTAAATTAAAAAACAAAAAAGCCAATTCCATGTTTTGCCATTGAATATAAATTTACCCGTAAATTTCTTATCGGTTGGTATAATAAATTTACGAATAAAATTAGCTATCAAAAAGAACCGGATGGGCCTCGCTCTGCTGTACACTTGGGGGTGAAGTGCGACTCTTCATAGGATAGGTCATTATAATGGATTTGTTAAATTTGAATTCAATAATAGGTATCATTGTATACGAAAAACGATTCTGAACGGAGATGATATGTTTGTCTAGAATATAATACAATGTTATTTATAAATATTGTAATAAGTATATTTTATTTTGAAACGAAAAATTTAGAAAAATCGAAAATTTAAATTGTCTATAAATAAATCAAAATATGTCAAAATACTTTGAAAACTTAACCATGTATAGAGAACGTCAATATAAAGATTTGGTGAATATTTCAAGTTGTTGCGATTTTTGGTTTTTGAGTTAGAGCATATTAAAAAAACCGATATCATTTGTCTGTCTAAAATATTATACATTATATTATATTTTACATGTAATTCTATGTCAATATTCGCTGTTCAAACGCTTATAAAAAAAATTGTGCCAATGGATTTTGATAACTTTTGAATGACAATAATCACTACTTCTGTGAAATCTTTTATTAAATTTTCAAGTATTTTTTACGAGCCAAATTTTTTTTATCACCGATTATAAAAAAAAAAATTAAAAAAATCGAATATTTTAAATGCCTATAAGTGGCTTAAAAATCAATATAATATTTTGAAAAAAATATGACATAAAGGAAATGCCAATCTTAACAGCTGGTAAAAATTTCAATAATCTGCGCCTTATACTTTTTGAATTATAAAAAATATTTAAAATCGTTTGAGAATAAATCGCTATTTTATGCAATTAAGTAAATATTTAAATTTCAAACAGTCATAAAATTTTATCCTCTAAGTCCGGTAGAAATTTTTTTAAAGATTTTTAAAGAGTAGCGTATAGATAACCTTGTGTTAAAATTTTGAACCTTAAGTATGAACAGAAAAAATTTTATGAATTTTTATCTACAAAATAACTTGCAAATTTTCGCAATTTTTACATATTTCGTATAAATTGGACCTTTGAGTACTTATAAAAAAATATTGTGACTTACGATTTTAGATTTTTTTTTATCAGTTAAGGAATAACTTATAAGAAACCTTGTATTAAATTTTCAAGATTTTTTGGCCGGCCAAAAAAATTTTATCGTTATTTAAAAAAAAAATACTTAAAAAAATTGAAAATTTCAATTGTCTATAAATAGCTCAAAATATGTCAAAATACTTTACATCGATTAGTTTTTGAGTTATAGCAAAATAAAAAATTTAATTATGTCGAAAATTGTTTTTGCGTAAAAACTCCCGTTTTTCCCTTATTTTTTTAGGATTTTTCCCGTCGCATTTAAAAAATATTGAAAATTTTTTACTTTTGACCAACTAGATTCACTTTCCTTTCAGAAAAGTTGCTACATAAGCAAATCGAAGCATTTTTACTGCCAAAAAAGGTGTCATCAGACACAAAAAAAAAATAAAAAAAAACACACACATCATTGTAAAACCAATAGATTCCATCACTCCGTTCAGAATCTAAAAGAAAAGAACATTTCTTATAGGTACTATAAATATCATAAAATTTTTTTTTAATAACTTAAATTAAGTGAAACGGATTTTTTAAATTTGATGTAGGCTTAACCTTGAAAAGCAACCAGTTTTTTTTCGACTGGACTTTTTCATGCCAATCCTGGTTTGTGTTATATCATAACGTTTTATATCATAACAATTAGTTTTTGAGTTATAGCAAAATAAAAAATTTGATTATGTCGAAAACTGTTTTTGCGTAAAAACTCCCGTTTTTCCCAAAATTTTATTGGGTTTTTCCCGTCGCATTTAAAAAATATTGATATTTTTTTACTTTTGACCCCCCAAAGTACCAAATAGATTCACTTTCCTTTCAGAAGAGTTGCTACATAAGGAAATTGAAACATTTTTACTGCCCCAAATCGTGTCGACAGACACAAAAAAAAAAATAAAAAAAAAAAAACACACATCATTGTAAAATCAATACATTCTTCACTCCGTTCAGAATCTAAAATATAATTAACTATATTCGGTATTATTTAGCTAATTTAATTAGTTATGGCGTTGAATAAAATATAAATATTTTGAGTAAAAATGTTTATAAACAACCAATAATTAAACAAAGTTAAGTCTCCTCGTAAATTGTAATCACGCATCGCCACTGCCAAACGGTTTGATGTCTTACGCGATCTGAACGCGACTTGATTTATGTATCAATTTGATGATGTTGGAAATTTTAATTATTCTGAAATGGAGCGAAAATCGCGTGCACGTAGGACAGTAATGCCGTGTCGTGACGCACTGCGTTGGATCGTTCGAATTTTGCTACGCGTCGCATTGCATTGCAATCGCTCAGGTAGGACGCCGAGTTATAGATAGTACGATTTACTTAAGACTTTTTGAACTAATTATAAATATTTTAAATTTTCACGAATTCTTAATTTTTTTACGAAAATGTCGATAAAATAATTTTTAGTTTGATAAATAGTCCTGAAAATTCAATAACAAAATCCTCATCGATATCTTATATAATTGATCATAAATACCATTATACAGCGGCCATTATACCGTACACGCGGCCAAAAGTCGCGCAACAAAATTTGCAATAATAAAAAAAAATCGTTTATTTAAAAAGTGATATAAAAATTAACATTAGCTAACGGCAATTATAACAAATGTTCGAAGTGATATTCTCCAGCTTCAATAGTTGCTTCACAAAGTTTTTTTACCGCATTAGTGGCGTTGTAAAGATAAGAATAATCCATGTTCAAAATTTGAAATTTTTCTTCGATTCGCTTTTTCATATGTATTAAGTATTGGATTGGCGTCTTCTAAACTCAATCTTTGATCATTTCCCACATGCTAAAATCACAAGGCGTGTGATCGGGTGATCTTAGGAGCTATTCCATCTTCCCACGGAGACCAATCCACTCGTCGAAATTTTCCTTCAAAAAATCATGAACCGCAACCGTATAATGGCATGGGCATAGGCGCAATTTCAATTTTTAATTTGGAGGGTCTCAACATATATAAATGAAATAGAATTCACTACCGATATGGCGATATCATATTTTTCTCACCCACTTTCTTACATTTAATATATTTTAACGCATTTATTAATAAAACTGCAAATATTTGTATGAAAAAAAATAACGACATTTAGGTAAATAAATGTAATATATTATATTAATATATTAAGTATATTATTATAATTGGAACATTCGGTTAGAAATTGCAAATTTTTCTAATATTTTTTCGTTAGACAATTCATTTGATTAATCTCGTTCTATATAAATTAATGACAAATCTGTAAATCTATCTTGATTCATAGATGTTCGAAGCCAATTTTTAATCTTTTTCAATGTTGAAAATCCTGTTGCACTGGCTTGTTTTGTGTTTCCAGAATTAAACTTTAGAAACAATTTTTTTCAAACAACGTTTGCTGTAGATTAGATAACTAATGAATGATTTATTACTTTAATTTAAATATACATTTTTGGAGGGGCTAAGCCGCATGGGGTTCCATCTCTTTGTCAGATAATTCGTTTATCACGGAAGATATCATTATTGTCGAGTTCGATCTTGACTTCTTCAAGCATCACGATGTATTTGGAACCGTTTACCGTGCCGTCGTAGAAGTAAGGACCGATTATGGTCTATGAACAGATGCCAGCCACACACAGACGCCTGAAGCGTTTAACTTTTATGTAACGTCAACATTTAGGTTTTTCAAAATCGTAGTAAACGCAATTATGACGATTTACCAATCCATTCGTCTTGAAAGTTGCCTCATCTCTCCATAAAATCCATCGTAGAAAATCAGATTCGGCTTCAGACATGATGTGAATCCATTCGGCGATCGAAATCGTCTTCATAGGCGCAACTAGGGGGGGGCTTGGGGGGGCTTAGCTCCCCTAAATATTTCCACAGCCCTCCCAGATGAAAAATATCGAATCTCAGAATTTTGTAATAATATCTTATCATCTATATCTATAATCTTAATATTATTTAAACGAAATAATTATCAAGTTTGAAAAATCCTTGTTATTCAGTGTAATTCAGTGAATAACAGTGGGTTTTCCACATGGTTTAGTATTTTCGTTTTTGTTATCTATGTTATGTTCTAAACTTCTAAATAACCCGAAGGCGGAAGGTATTATTATCTTAAGGTTACCCTAAGGTATTATTATTATTATAATTGTGTCCGACGTCCGTCATGATATATTACTATTATAGTTTTAGCAAGTAACTGCATGAAAACTATCAAACCTGATTTTGATATCAATGATATTAGTAAAGTGATCGAAAATCATGTTTATCCCAATGTGTATAAGTTGTTACAAGTAGCAATAAGTATTCCTATAAGCTCAGCCACATGCGAAAGATCGTTTTCTTCTATGAGGCGTATCAAAAATTGGTTACGAACCAGTATGCTACAAGACCGTTTTACAAATTTGGCTACTCTGAACATCGAAAGAGATGTTGTTAACTCAATAAATACTGAAGATATTTTAGAAGTATACTGTAATACTAAAGACAGAAAATTTGTATTAAAATAAAATTAAAATTATAAAGTTGAATTTGTATATAAGTATTATTATTGTGAACTACTGTGGTTTTCTGGGGGAGGGGGAGAGAGGGATTATGAGGGCTAGCCTTGCTAAAATTTAAACGCAACCTATAATATTGAGTATTGATACATTTTTTCTGTATCTAAATTAGTAATTAGTGGGGGTGTGGGGGCATAGCCCCCACGGGCCTGTGTTGTCTTTTAACTTATAGCCCCCCCAAAAAATTAACTTTAGTTGCGCCTATGATCGTCTTCGTTGAGCGCTTGCAAAATACGTGGACGATAAATGTGTATATTGAGACTTTTCATTCAAACGTCTCAAGGACGTGCGAGGAATTTCTAGTTAGAGTGAAACGCGTTTTCTCGATTGATTTGAGTTTTCAACGAAGGTTTGAGCCACCAATTGTAAATTTTCTTCAGTCATTGACGTCTTCGGTCAACCAGAACGCAGTTTATCGTCGACTGTTCCAAATTCCTCGAAACGTTTTACCAATTTCCATATGGTGCTACGATTTGGAGCAGAAGAACCAGGCGATTTAACGGCGAACTCATCGATTACATTTTTAAAAGATCCTTCGTTTTTGTACCACAATTTTATTAATAAAATACGTTCATTAAGTGAAAATTTCGGAGCAGACATTTTAACGAAATTCGGCACTGTTACGAACGAAAACATCGTCAGATAGTGGGTTGTTGTGCACAGTTGCACTGTGACGGAACAGAAACGATGTGGAAGGGAGAAACTAACGGTAGGTGTTGCTCGACTTTTGGCCATCCACAATACTGGTATACAATAATCAGAGCTGTTACAGATTAAAGATAAAAAAATTTTCGTTTGAATATTGAATTTGAAAAAACGATAACAATCACAACAATTATCCATGTATTTGTAGTTTAAATTTTCATATTTAAGGTTTAAAAAGTGAATAAAAATCTTTGTAACAAAAAAAAAAAAATCTAAATGAAAAGTGCGATGTAAAAAACAATCAACCAAATCTTAAATCTGTGCATACAAATTGGGTGGATTTTCCCTTCTATTCGTAAAATCTTATTCGACTATACTTTAATTTCTGAATAAAGTTGAATAGAAGTCTTTTATAGTTAAAAGCACGTTTACATGGTTCATTCTTGGTGATCATTTTGGATGAATCATCCGCAGTAAAGCATTAAAATTTAAAAGAAACTGTTTACAAGGTTCACTAAAGATGATCACACCATTCATTGTATAATGAGTTATTATCATTATTTATTATTGTATTACTATCAATTTTTTTTTTTTTTGAATACTATGATATTAGACTATTATTGTTAATAGACAGTACTACTATGCACTTCAACTAAAATGGAGGCTGAAATTGTAAAATCATGAATTGTAATTATAAGTGATTACCTCATAAGGGAATGTAGAAAATTTATCGAAAAAAATAAAAACAAAAAAAAGAGACTTTTTGGATAAAACCTTGGGTTAGTCGCCGTAACAGTATAAGAATATCATCAACATTATTGACAGAATGGACTGCAGAAGATGAATGTTTGTTCAAAAACACGAATGTCTCACTTTTTAAAAACTTATCAAAAATAAAAATATGTATTTTATCATTTACTAATATTGAAGATGAAAGTAGTGTTTACACTAATCACTTTTAATGATTCATCATAATAAGTGATTCACTTAGAGTGAAGGAAAGTTAGACACTATTCAACTTTGTTCATTGTTCAATGAGGACGTTGATTTTTGATGATTCAATGTTTACATTGTTCATTATTTATTCCTTTTGGATGATTCATCCAAAATGATCATCAACAGTGTACCGAATAAACGCCCCTTAACATGAAATCCCAACATTGATTGCTAATTATTAAATATGCTAATTTAGGATTGGTTAAAAAATTGAACATAATATAAATGTTTAAGATATACACAGTTTATTTATATTTAAACAAAAATGTTATACAAGTCTTTTGTAAGCAACACAATTTGGTTGCAGTTTTAAAAAATTAAAAATTAAGTTTTAAAAACACGCATGTTCTCAACAAAAATAAAACATAGTATACATATTTATACATTTTACATATAGCCTTAGTGTGTTGACTTGTAATTTCCTACTTACTAAGTATACATTTGAAAAAAAACATAATATAAACAAAATATTATAATGAAGTAAATAAAATAAATAACAATGATTGTTTATTGTAAATGTTTTCCTAGTAAAAAATAATTTATAATGGGTCATTCAAAAGTAACGCCGAATTTAGAAAATGAATAACTTTATAAAAAAACAATAAATTGAATATAAATTATATCATGATCCTGTGACCTAACTCCTTGTGATTTTTTTATGGGAGTTTGTCAAGTCAAAATTGTTTGAAAATAAACTTAAAAACATAACCCAGCTTAAGCAAGAAATTCATCAAGTGATTAATCAAGTGGAAATCTTATGAAGAATAACAATGAACTTTACTTAAAGAGTAAAAGCTTGTACATGCAGTCGGATATGGTTTCTTACTCAATTTATTGTTTTTTAATAAAGTTGTTAATGTTCTTAATCCTTCGTTGATAACATTAATGGCACACAATTATAAACTAAACGTTAAGTATGTAAAATTACCTTACATGGCGTATTATAATAAATATTTTTATTTTGTTTTGGTCGCCAACCGACTGGGCGAGACCATGAAGCCGAACCACAGTAGGTTTTTTTTTTATTATATACTTGTTATAAACTGAATAAAAATATCATTGTTCATTTAAAGTCAACAATAGTAGTTTATTTATATTAAATTAATTCTATCTACACAGTCTTGGGCAAAAATATAATATATTTCATAAGGGCAACATTAAACATAATTAATATTTGATAAATTCAGCATTTCAGTGATGTTAAAGCTGAAATGTAGAATGATATATATTAAACATGATTAATGTTGCTTTCCAAAGTTTCACTGTCTTCTAGTTTCCGTAGAGTCTTCATAACTCTCAATGCTGGCAATCTTACATTTGGATTTTGATGCCAACATTCTTGTATAAGTTCAGATATCACTCTCAATCTCTGAAATACAAATATTTTAAATCAAAATATATTAAATTAAACAGGAGAAAAAAAAACATTTTTTTTTATACTTACATTATCACATTTCCATCTCATAGGGATATCTGGTCTGGCTCTTTGTACCATCAATACTAAACGCATGTCTTCCACTGAAGGATCAGAACCAACCAGGTTAGCATAAGGTAACATATATTCATCTGCTTGAAGCATAGGTGACCCACCAACTGGCCAACTTTGTCTGCTTCTCCTAAAAATTATAAATTGTTACATTTTATTAAGAATTTAATAAAATAATTTAAATTCAATATGTTGAAATAATAGAATACTTGCCTGCATAATTCCCAAAATACCAAACTTGTAGAATACATATCAGCAGCTTTAAAAGCACTAAATGAAGTTACATCAATTGTATCATTGACTACTTCAGGAGCCATGTACCGTCTTGTACCAACTCTTGAGTTAGGAGCAATATCAATTTCATTTCTTCTACTAAAATTATATCAATTAAATAATGATTATTGATAAGTTACATAGTTTAAAATAAATTATATTATTACCTATCATATCGGACAGCTAAAGCAAAATCAGCTATACAACATTCTCCATCAGTCTTAACCAAAATGTTTCTTGATTTAATATCTCTGTGAGCAATACAAGGCTTGCCATGAGTACCATTGATTGGCTCATGTAAATGTGCTAAGCCACTAGCAATTGAACGTGCCATAATGACTAGCTGAGCGGTATCAATAGTGTTCTCTTTTAAAAAATCGTGTAAAGAACCACGTTTATGATATTCTGTGATCAACATCATCTGAGCACCTCCAGCGCTAACTTTTAAATCAGCCGCAATGAAACCTAATATTTTTTTTACATAACACGATTAGTCAAAATGTTAAATCAATTACAAACTTTTTTGATATTTACCTAAGATATTCTCATGTCTAAGCAAAACAGTTTGGTAAATTTCTGTTTCACGAAGCCAACTTTGATCATTAATGGTAGTAAAAATTTTTACAGCAACGTGTTCACCTCTCCAGTTAGCTAAACACACTTTACCAAATCTTCCCTCTCCGATTTGACGTTCAATTCGTATTTGTTTAGCAATTGTTCTTTGAACCTAAATTATAATAAGCATTTAAATATTAAATAGTTTCAATATAATGGATATTATCATTCTTACGAGTAGTGGGATCCCAGAACCAGAACCAGATGAATGGCCAATTAGCGTTTGCAGTAAGTTACTGTTGCCAGATATATAACTATCAGCAGACGGTAAAGCATGTAGCCGATTCTTTTCCCTTCTCCTGTACCTCAAATATACCCAGCACATGATAATGGCAGATACTAGGAGACAAGTAATCATTGACAGCATAAATGCTATGTAAGGTACAGAGTTTATATGAACTTTGGGTGGTACAGTGGTTGTAGTATGTGGTATGTACATAGGTGTTATGTCTTTATTACACATATCTGTGCTGCAACATTGAATGCCTCGGCCATATAAGGAGTTTCCGCCTTTGCACTATAAAAATTTCAAAATTAAATTATTACAAAGTAGTAAAAAAAGCAAATGAATTGAAATTTATATAATAAAAATACAGAAATAATAAAAATATAATGCAATTGTAACAGCAACTCTTTATACATAGTTTAGTATCATTAGAATCTTAGAGATAATAGTATTTTACTATTTTTGATGTATAGAGCGTTTTTTTTTTTATAAAGACTTTTTTTTACAATAAAACAACTTAACAATTTATTAACTAATATATACAGGAAACATATTTATGGTTATAACTTTTATAACTGTACAATTTTTTCATCAGCAAATGTATAATAACTTTTAAAATTATTTACTTGTAAGAAGCCTTGTTCACCAGCCGCCAGACATCCATAAGATACTATTCGATCATATTCGCCAGTATCTTCATTTAATTCCTCTTGAACAGCACTAAAACATTGAGAATAGCGGGAAGTTGTACACGTTCCATTTGGTTGGCCATTTGGACACTGGTGTTCGCAATAACATGTTAATCCATGGTCTGAAAACAAAATAATAATAATTCTTTAATATTAGAATGAAAACATAAATTATGTGATTTTTTAAATTTTTAGTTTTGTACATTTTTTTTTAATAAAATAATTATGATCTTTACAAATTTATAATTCAAAAGTTAACAAATAAATATGTTAACAATAAATATTATATTATGAGTAGGGCTGCGCGGTTATTTTAAATAATCGATTAATCGGTTATTTTCCAAGCATTAAAAATAATTGATATCGAAAGACTATTATTTGATTATTAATGGATTAAATTATTGAGATGGTTTAATAATTTAAATTATATCAGATTATTTCGATTTTATATTTATACATTATATATTTATGAAAAATAAATTATGAATGAAAGATAAATATAACATGTAGAATTTATCATTAAGCCAGGTTATACTCAACGACAAATCGTAACGATGTGATTGACAGTTTACGTCGTTTTTATTGTTCCAATTAATCGAAAGAGTGAATACTATTTACACACTACGATTTCTTGACCAATATTCTTTGTTAATCGCGATTCACTCAGGCTAAATTTAAGTTTTACTAATTCTATATTTCTATAATCCTATCATTCCTATCACAATTTATTGTGTTGTATCATCAATAAAATATGGATGGTACTTAACATTTAATTTAGTTGGTCAGCAAACTCACACACACATACCACCTTCAGGGAATGCTGACCAAATAGATGACAATAGAATAAAACGCCGCCGGAAGGACGTGATGGGGGTTCGTTCTACTGCCATCGTTGCGGAGGACGGAACGCTGCCCGATTCACGAGTGAAGTGATCGGTCATTCATTTATTTTTTGTACTAATTATGTTTTTGTTTTCTTTAATTAAAAGGTTTTGATCATAATTGTAAAAGGTGTTCAAGTTTGGTAATTTATCTATTTTAAGTATTTTGTGTGAGTATATGAAAAAGTTGGTACACTTACAAAAAGGGTATTAAAACAATATTGTATTTCAAACCTCAATCCAGTGCTAGATCATATTCTTTGTCAGTTTGAGGGGAGAGTAAAATATTGTTTAGGTGAAGATTAACTCACGCTCGAAACATCCAGTGCTAGATCTTATTCTTTGTCAGTTGTTTCGAGTGTAAAATAACTTTAGAGCCGTAAGGGAAAGTAAGCCTTTTAAAGAACCTGTTTTCGACTATCCTATTAAGCAGTGCTAGATCGTCTTCTTTGTCACTTAATAAGGTAGTCGTCCGGGCCAATTATTAGGTTTTTCTTTACGTGCTTGTTTGACGGTTAGAGTGTCCAACAACCGACAAATACTTTGTTTTAGTGTTGTTATACGTCAAGCCTTTGCGTGGCGTATACGACAATTGTAAAATATAATAAATTATAATTGATTATAATTTATGTATCGATTAAACCCGGTTATAATTTATATAAATTATAACAATTATAACCGATTATAATTTAATAACTGATAATAATCGATTATAATTTATATATCGATAACAACCAATTATAATTTATGTATCGATAATAACCGATTATAATTTATGTTTCGATAACAACCGATTATAATAGAATAATTTTCTACACATCGATTATATGGAAATAAAATAATCGCGCAGCTCTAATTATGAAACGATAAAAAAAATTGATGATTTTTTTTGAAGTAGTGTCGACGGCAATAGCTTAGTACAAAGACTAATAAAAACCGGTAGCCTAGATATTTTTATTAAAATCCATCTGGACCTTCATTTTGTATCGTATGTAAAATATACATATATATTCTTATTATTCTCATTTAAATTGTTAATAATTGTATTAAATTCGGTTTTAATAATTCAAATACATATAAGTTATTCATCATTAATTAAAAATGTATAAATTATTTTTCTATTTGAATAACCAAATTACTATGTAAATAACAAACACATAAGTGTACCAACAAAATGATAAGATTATATTTAGTCAGTTATTTATTTCAATTAGATTATTTTATAGAATAAGTAAAATAACAAGTCTTGGAATTCACATTTAAATTGTTTGACGACCATGACATAAAAATTATTTCTATTCAAATATCATATTTATTTATGAAACTAAAGATTATACGAACTAACGAACGATGAGAAATCATTTTTGGTATGTATTATAATATTCTATTCAAATCCATTCCCCCTGTAAAAATAATAATAAAAAAACACCTGTTGACTAGCCCTATAAATATTAAACGCATCATAAAAGAAGGTACAAGGAGAGTTCAGGTAAAATGGGACACAAAGAGCAGTTGCCCAACGACGGCGACGGTACTATATACAAAAATTCAAAATGGATACGTAGATTTTATATATGTTTGGGTCAATCCAACTAACCCCTTTTACATAAAAACGTTGAACAATAATAAAAACCTGACCTGTCTATATACACAGACTGTAAGAGAAGCGATTTCAAATCTCACACCGCTATGCCACGAGATATTACAACAACAATGCAACTAAATCTGTCACACCTAAAAAACCATTTAAAAACTCATGTCAGAAAAATATGAATACGTGTTATTCAAATGAATATTTTATACGGTCATTTACATAATTTATGATTTATGTGCCAGTGGGCGGCATAATGGTGTTGCCGTAACATTTAATTATTAATCGGTTATAAATCGCGCAAGGGAGAGAAAGAGACTTGAATGCCCGCATTGTTGCTCTTATAATATTTTACACGTGGGAGTCACTAGTCGAATGATGCGAGAGAGCAGGTAATTTTTTTTCTTATACATCCGAAGACTAATTAAAACTGATGGATTTTTTGTTACCTGCCGTTTAGGCGTTTACGATTTTATTGCTTTTAGGACTCCAGTAAAAATATAATTTTGGGTGTGTCTACGAAACCCACTGGGTTTGTAGGAAAATGATAGGCTGCAGGTTTGTAATTTTTTTCGTTTTAATATACAGGACTAAATATATGGGTTTTAAATGTATTTTAAGTACATATCGCTTCCTTATAATAACGGACACACGCATCAAGTTTCTGGTTGGAAATCGATAAATTGTAAAAGATCGTCTCACAGCAAAAAAAGTTTCAACCCAATTATTATTTGTCGTGATTGACAACTCACTTTTCGAAAATAAATATAATAACAGTATAGGTGGAATTATTAAGTATAAACGTACATACGGTACCTATAAGTAATAAAAACTATAACTGTTATCCGTCTTAAGTAACGCTTAAATGCCTTTAATTATTTTTACTATTAACGTGCAACAAGAATAAATTATTGCGATTTTCAAAAAAATATTATTTTTCAATATAATAATTACGCTCGCGAAAATATTCGAGTAGGAAAGGTTTGCGGGTTTTTCCAGTGGAGATAGGATATATTGGGGTTTACCATAATATTTATAGAATCATACAAGGATTTACTAACTCTGGTACCTCCAATGATTAATAAAGTTGTATTACAATAAAAATATTAAACTCCTTCAAATAGACAAAAAAACACATAACTCAAATATATTATCATCTTGGGAGATACTGAATTACAATAAAAAAATATGCTCGTGGGGCACTTGTGAGTAAGTCTACTAACCTGAATATATTGTTACAAAACATACATAACACTAAATATCACAGCAATATGATATTTCACACACACTTTTACATCATGGTAATATTATGAACAACATCGAATTGAGTCTCAAACTACTTTTAGTTTAAATTGTAATAATATTTTAGTAAATATAAATTTTTAAGAGTTTTAAAGTATTCAACGATAACATTTTTGAATATTGCAACAAATATAACCATTAAAAGTGTAAAAAGTATAAAATAATTAGTAACTGTGTCAGTAAAAAGAATTAAAAATAAGCTGTAGACGATGTTTGTGTCCGATTATCGAAAATTTTAAATTATGAATACAAAGAAAATGTCTCACGACTCACACGACAAACAAAACACGTCACTTTAATGTTTAATCAAACAAAACATTCACCATTTTCATTCATCACTCCATCTAAAAATATCAAAAAATGCACGTGAAACTTAGAATGTTTTAAAATCTAAGAATATTATATTAAATAATGACGAGAACTTTATCTTCTTCAATAATTTCCATAACTCAATGGAAGGGTTTTTGACGACAAATTAATGTAGATCCTAAAAGTTGTATACGAGTATGATGCCCAAAAAAATCTTCGTTTCATAGCTAATATTCGTGGAACCTCGATTCAAATGTTCTCAGCGTTATGTATAGGTACTATAATTTACACACAGGTGTGTGTATGCATATTATATCAAGCTGAACGGGTTGGACGCGTTACGTCGAGTGTGAACACCATACGGGCGTTGGAGCGCACGCATCGAGAGAATCCGATTCATGGCAAGAAAATGATTTTATATATAAAAAAAAAATAAAAGGTGTCGGATTTCTCTCTCGGCCGGGAGAAAGAAACACAATCGGCGTTCCCCCACACCATTTGGGAGCTGCAGCAGTCGTCCGCGTTGTGGTTTTTGGTCCCCTCTTCCCTCGGCCCGTCTGTGTAAAAGACGTCGAGCTCCGCGCGCACCAAGCAATCGAACAAAAACGCCGCCGCGGCCCTTCACGTCCGCCCGCACACTGCAGCCGCAGCACCGCGAGAGTTGTTGCGTCGAGCCCTGGCTGCCCCGCACCACCACCGTCACCCGCAGCACACACGTCCGTGCACACACAACACCGTGCGTCGTCAATGGGTGACAGCAGTGGCAGCTGCACCGACCGACACGACCGGTTTTCTTTCTTCTACACAATAATATTATATTTCTTACTCCGCGCGCACAATCTGTTTTCGTGCATCGAAATCACGTACGAGAACAACGCGTACACGCACACGGTGCGCATACAGATTTTTCTTCAAGCCACCCTCTCTGTGGCATACGACCAACCGAACGACCAGCAACCTCACACATGTGCACCACACCAGTACCCTTATTATTATTTTTATTATTATTATAATTTATCTTCGGGCAGTAATAATTTAATACTACGTGTTAGGTACCTGTTGTAGGAAACGTCATACGACACCCCTCGTCGTTGGCCTTATAAACGTCACACACCTACACATCTCTAAAAATTCATATGGCACACATTGTATAAAACAAACGTAAAAAGGCAATAGCACACACCATATAATAACTTAAATAAAACAATTTGAAACTAATACGCGCTTATATGGAAATATGAGAAAAACGCTAGTGCTTTTGTATTTGTTTTATTAAGTAGGTATAGGTTGCAGCCACGTTAATTTAAAAATATTAATTAATTTAAATGTAAAATTAAATAAGACATGATGACAATATGAACACCATATGTAAACGAGATGCAGATAATTTAATCTAAACACGGTTTTTTTCAAATATTTAAATAGTATAAAAGTAAAGTTTAACGCCAAGTTTTAACTTTAAAAAATGTATAAAATTAGTCTATCAAAGTAGGAAGTTAAGAAATTTAAAGAATCTATAAAACACCAATTTCGTTATTTTTTAAGGAATATGATTCAATTATAAATAAATACAAGTAGATAAAAATATATCATTAAAAAAGTGTTTATCGAACTTCAGTAATAGAAATACAACGGCACGAATAAATAACGGAATATTAAAATGAAATAAAAATATAATTTCTGTATCAGTTAAATATCAATATATATATATTATATTAACTAGTTATTTAAATTATTATAGGTTTTACTTTTTAGAAATATTTTATTAAATATTAGCATAATAGAACCTACCTACTAATACAAATTAAAAATTAAATTAAGATATAAAACAAATACGCAGTGTGTTCATAATGTAATTATATATAGGTACAATATATTATATAATTTATAATTATATTTATAATACTATACTAACCAATAGTATTTAATAGTAAGATTATACACTATACACTTACAACTTACCAGTTAACAACACATATAAGACTACAGAGATAAATTAATGAAGTAAAAAATATATATATAAATTTAGTTAAACCGAATAAATGAGTTACAAATAATTAATAATCAATAATTTATCTGTAATTAATTACTATAAGATAATTTTTTGGGATTAAAAACGTATTAAATTGAAGTATGTTTATAACATAATAATTACTACTTTAAATATTAAATTTAAAAAAAAACTATATTCCCTTCTACTTATCAAGACAACAATTAGTAAGTACATATTTTATTAAACTCGTGTTCGTAAAAATAATTTTTATAACTTTGATAAAAATAAAATTATACGATAAATAATGTCAATAAAAAAGTTTTTTATCAATAAAATATTTCTACAGTATAATATAATAAAGAATTTATAATACAAAATGTACACATATATTCACTTCTAATATATTTTTAAATATTTTATAGGTCTAAACAATTGCATGATATTTGCATTATAACAATTTGTACGTTCACCTGAACAACAAAGAAATACTAAAATACCAGCAATATACTTCTGAAAAACCTTTAAAAATGCCGAAACGTGACATATTCAATATGGTGGCCAACAGAATCACGTAGGTATGTTGTGGAACACACAGTGTCAACGACACCTGTATATTATCAGACAATAGGATACTACACGGCCAGGTGTGAGTACATTATCAAAAATACAATACCTATCGTCTTCTCCCGAGAAGCCATGGTCCATCAACATGTCTTGGTAATTTATTTTGATGTTTTTTTCGATGGAAAAACGTTAGTTTACGGTCACGCTTTGTCCAAATAACTACCGAATACGTTCTCATCAATCAACGATGCATTGTCATTGAAATAGTATTATGAAGGGTATTTTTCGTAAAAGACATGAAATTAGTGTAGAAAATTGAAGAAAAATCCAATTACAACTTAAGGAGTATGTATTGTGTATTTGTGTTATATACATAAGGTTCAGTTAATTTTCGCATCACAATTTCAAAAGCAAAATGAATGTTGACTCTTGATAAATTTTGTCAATACTTAATTTACAGTTAATAACATAATATATACCACAAGCTAAAGAAGTATCACATTTAACACGATAAACATTAAAAATTAAATTATAAATTTACGGTCAAAATTACAGTAAACATAAAATACAAAATATATTTGTTCACATTTAGCATTTTAGAATCTTAATTGATATATTAAAAAAAAATTTCAAAAGATAATTGAACTATTTGAGTAATATTTAATTTTATAATAAGCAATGAAGTAATAGTATAGTAATTATAAAAATTAAAACTATGTTGAAAATATACATACATTCAGACATTTTACCAGGGTTTTATAGTAAAAATAGAGATTCTAAAATTGAAAATCTAAATTACGACAACCTAAGGATTACGATTCTGTAAGTTTTTTTTGTTGAAAATGTTCCAAAATAATCCCAAATACATTGAAAAAGTCACGTATTACGATTACAAATAAACCGACTCTTTGTTAAAGAAAAAACCTTCAATATTCAGACTTATTAAATAATGTACAGGTTATTCTATACTACAACCTTATACCGCCAGACCTTTATAATCCAATTTTTATTGAATAAGAGGCACACGATAACGAAAAAAAATCACGTACATGATGCGTTGACACCTTATTTTCACGATAAACAACGGGTTTTTCTGGGTCAGCCACCAATTGTCAAAAACACGTTCGAATATGCGTGGTATCGCGTACGTATACACACACACGCACATATTATAATATAAACGTACATATACATTTGTTTTTTTTTTAAACGTACAATTAAGATACGAAATCTTGTATTGGATATGTTCTTTTTATGCTAGAGGCTGTGAATTAAAAAAAAAAGACGAATCGTAACATTATAAAATGTATGGTATAAACGTTTGGTTTTTATCAAATTCAATGCCCGGCAGCAGTTGACGCAAACGGTTAGTTGACCATAACGAGACAAACGTGCGGCCGACCGGTTTTCTCTATATATTTTTTCTCGGACCATCTGGCACCATTCGTCTTCTCTTTTCTTCTCCGCCATCATTATTCACCGGCGACCGGCCGGCCTAATCCCGCGTGATATGCGTGCACACACGTACCGCGCGCGCGATCGTCAACCCATACGAGTAAATATTGTGCGTGTGTGTCATTGCAGGCGTTTTTCCCCATTATCGGATACCATCTATCACGCGCATATCACGTTCGTACTGTATAATACATAAAAGATTCACAGCCGGAGAGACAGAATAAATATATATAATACAACCTGTATGAAATAATAATACTCGTTCAGCGAACAATTCTCACATTGTCACGCAACGACTTTGTATGCACAAAAGGATTTGTACGGTGTAGTTTTTTATATACACATATTTTTTATGGCAAAACTGATTTGATCTGGTCTGTGAATCCGGATTTCTCAACCACCGCCATCTCGGGAAAATTTAACAATATCACATACGAGTATATAAAACACACATATATATATTCACAGTTTCTGTCGATGAGAAAGCATCCTGTTTGGAAGGGCACATGTGTCACCTCGTATGTTTCTTACATTCAGTCACACGCTGCATAAATCCCGCATATGGAATTATTCACCAACAGCCTAACTCTACTGTCGTTAACAAGACATATAATAATTTTTGCAAACAAATGATCGTCAAATTTTAAATGTGACATATTTCAACAAATGTACACATCTATATTTGGAACTCACTACATAAACATGTCCTTATATTGCACCATAAACATTATCATCATTGCTTTAAAGAGTATTGGTCCTAGTATACGCTCCAACGTTTCATTATAATATTGTTTGTTCGCTTTCATTTCTAACCACCAACCAACTAAATCATTATTTTGTAAATTATGTTTAATTAAAATATGAAAATCCATTTCATATCATTCTTTAAACTAAATATTTTGTTGAATATTCAGTATTTACATTTAAATTAGGCAATAGAAAACAAAATCATACACTTTTGGGGTTTTTTTTATAAATAAGCCCTAAAAGTATACTTGTTATTATAAATAAAATATTTTTCATGAGAAATAATGTGAAAAAAATAATTAGTTTTAGATCATTGAATTAAAAAGCGAACAAACTACTGCAATTAAATACTAAAGTGTAGTTCTTTAATACACACAAAATAATGAATTTGTCGAGTATATATACTTCTATATCTACAATTACAATAAATATTTGTCAAAACGATTGTCGATTTATACCTTCCTCGCTGATTGATTTATGAGTGATGGTTTTATTATAAACACTAGCCTGTTATACTATCTGACGTCGAGCTTGGTAATGTATTATAATAAAGAGTCAACTTATATTCAGTCTGCCTCTAGATTTCATTATACATACGTAAGTGAGCTTTTGATCCATATAACTCATATAACAAATTAAATATATTGTCCGTATGGATATTTTTAATACTCGAATCGAAAGAAATACTACATTGTATGCCTGCATAGTGTTTAGAGAAGAATTAGATGTACGCACTTCAAATTTGATTGATTTGTATATTATACATATATTAAATTCGTTGAATTAAATTCCAAATGTTTAATGATGGCTACATTCTTGTATCGCTAACTAAAATATATAAAATATTGTGTATATGTGGGTGTGTGTGTGTGAAAGAACAATATATGACCACTAATTGTTATAATTACCACTGCGGGAGCGTCAATAACATTAAGAGTAGCCAAGTGAGTTTTAAATTATTATTAATCATTTTTCTCCATATAATAATTATTGAAGTGCGTATAATAATATTGGATATATGTGTATGTGATGGAGGAGGGACTCACTTTGTATTTTACACTTAATCGTAGTTTTTGCAATTGTCAAATCACACGTGGTAACATTTATTTTGAGATCAATATAGACTTCACAGAGGTTTTTTGCAGACAATATTGTAAGTGTGAACACAAAATCGATAATATTGTCGGTAAGTATACTACTATGCTATACTACACTGTGATGGGAGAATCGCGCTCATCAGACGACTGTAGTCGTAGTTGTCAAACATTTGAGTGTTGGCGGAAAGGACGAGGTATAACTTTAAACCGTGGAACTTGAGCCACTGCTGATAAACATTCATGCTGTCAGCGAGTGACGGATGTAATCGCTGCTCATAAATTCCTAGATTTGAATCTTTTTTCTTTCTTATAACCTATTATTATTATTATATATTCGCCCAGCGGAGTCGTGACGGACGAGCGCGCGCGCGAACACATTTGGTAGGCGTGAACCGCCCAACACCTCAGCGAGATTTACGTGTGCACGTACAAGACCACAACACCACGACGATGATTATTATTATTATACACAGCGACGGTGGTGGAGAAACTACGTCCGCGACGGACGACCGCGTGTGCGTTGCCCGAGGGGAGGGTCAAGGACACGATCGTCGTATAATCGACTGAAGCTGATGCTTGTGTTGTGTGCTCCATACTCGACACCACGACTCGATCGGCTCGTTAAAAAATAAAATAAAAATACGACGTCCGGCGCCACACGTTAAATCGTACAACACGCGTGTGTACAAAAAAATAATCCTTCGCGCGCCGTTTCCCTTCGTCGCGTCTCAGTTAATCATCCCGGTGCGCAGACCGCCTAATGATAATGATAATATTAAAATATAGACGCAAGAGTCCGGTTGAATTAAAATTACGCTGTAAGGGAAGCTACTGCTGTCTCTACTAGACCTAACATGTTTAAAGTACCTACATTAAATACAAATCACAATACTATTCTGTTATTTTATTACTCTTATTATAAAATTGTTTACGTATTTATCAATGGTTGACTATTGTATACTTGAATACCTAATATCATTGAAAATTATGGCAATAATAAATTCCAAAGATTATATTTATGGGCAAAATTATAATTTTTACTTGATGGACAATCAACTAACACAAAACTACCGATTAGAAATTAATTTAAAATCTATCATCTTTGTAGGTTCGGATTTAGTTTATGGTTTAACCTGTCCCATATTATCTCTAAACTTGTACTTATAGTGCTATCAAATATTGACAGGCGACAGTTTGTATGTATACTATGCACACAATATGTCATATCGTTGTTGATATGTATCGAGAAAAATGTAACTATACTGGTGTTATGTTTCACGATTTCAGTGGGTATTTAAACGAACCATAACGAAAATACTTGAGTCTCGAGGAAACCATACACTACAAACGTAGGTATCCAGGTAGGTAGGTAGGAAGGTAGGTGTATCTTATAATATCCTATCGTACTTCTTAGCACAAGAAATGTGTATCTACATATTGATCTGTACGCATTCAAACGAATATATACAATATATATATATATATATATAATGTAATATATACACTACGCGAGAAGAATATTTGTACAAAACAATAACACTATTCTTTCTTTAAGGAGATAAGCGTATTATACATAAACCTCTAAGAATACATAATATGTATGTTTATACAAGAGTTTAGTTAGGTATAAGCCTATCTTACCTAACAAAAAAACCTTAACTCAATGGTCACAGTAAATTATGCATTTACATAACTACAGTACTACCAACCAATCAAACTGACTTTTTTTAGTTATATCTATAAGTGTTAAATTAAAATAAATAATATGTGACTATCAATTACAACAAATATTATGTTCGTGTCACTAAATAAACAAAAAACCTCATAGTACCTAACAAATGATAATATAGCATACACCATAATGTCAAGATTAATGTTGAATAATAAACAAATTGTAATATGTTAACACATTCACTAATGAGAAGAAAAAATACATTAGTTTAACATAAATGTGCTGTTAAATGCTCAGAAAATAATATATAGTTCAGTAATATTGTGTATATAAGTTTACTAAAATACACATTCAAACATTTAACTCATTACAATTTTTAGATAACAAATAATTAAATAAAAAAATGCTATTTAAAATATATATATTTACTATCTACAGCAGTAAGTATATAATGAATTGATTTTACTTACAATATTCTAGTTTTGTTTTAATAAAAATAATTATAATTTATATTTATGATTTGAAAATAGTTGTAATAACTTATTAGGTAAGTACTTGTTACTGCTCCAAGACATTGTTTATGCAGTATTTAATAATTTCTTATATGGTATTATGGTCAAACATAAAATATACTTAAATATATATATTTACAATTTATGTTTAAATATCCACATATTTTAATAAAAGAAACATTTCAAAAATAATGCAAAATACTTTGAATAAATTAAATACATACTAATTTATACCTAAAATTTATAAATTTTTTTAAAATTATTAATTATGAATTATTACCATAAAATGTAATGTATCTATTACCTAATATGAATATTTAAATATTATTCATGAAAATAATCCAACTAATTGTGTGATTTCATTAATAGTAACAAAAATAAATTTATGCAAATGAGGAATAAAAATGAGTACATTATCTATTTAAATGCTAATCATAAATCATAAATTAGTCAAATAAAAACTATGGTTATTTATATTTTATTTGTTAAATAAATGGATGGATGAGGCCAGTCATTATTAATTAGTAAGATGTTTAAGGACAAGCATATTCAATATGAAAAAAATATGTAAGTATAATATACTATTAACCAATGAATAAAAATTAAATATTTAAATATTATACACACACACACACACACACACACACACACACACACACACACACACACACACACACACACATACACACATACATAAATATATCTAAGTATGTAAATATAAATATTATTTTATTAATTTACTCAAGATTTTAATTTTCATTAGATAAAAAAATAATTATTTAGATATTAAAATATACTATAATAAACATAGTACATAACATTTTTTGTTATAATATACAATATAAAAACTATAAGTAAATATACATTCATACATAAAGGATTAGTCATCCTTAAGGGAAAAACTCCATTAAAGGGTCCTATTGATTCAAAGATTAACATATAGGGGAGGTAAATTTTATAGTTGGTGTAGTTGGTGTACAGTCCACAATACATTGTGTTCCCTAATACCAAAGTTAAATGACATTTCTTGGAGGGTGAGATCTCAATAGCTTCAAATAAATATAATTTATGACCTTTGGGACAGTTAACCAAGTTTAGAAGGGCAAAAGTTTAATGGATAAAAATGTTTGGGGTGGTCCCTGTTTTCTTAACAACATTGTCAACTTGGTAGAATTTTAGTCAGTTTGCAGTAGTAGAGTACCAAAAACACTAGAATGTTATACAAATTAAATTTTGAGTAATAGGAAAAAAGAAATTTAAATAATTAACAATATTATATAATAAAACAATTAGTTGTTTCTAAATAATATTAATATAAATTCAAAATAATTATAAATAAATTAGTATAAGTAAAAGGATTAAATAAATAACAACAAATTACTATTTCATCATTCTATTTTAAAAGCATATAAAAAAATTAGATAAGGTAAGTGGTGCAACTAAGATTTGTCATAGGGAAGGGGTATAGATATGATAAATAATTTCATTGGATAAAAAAATACAAAATTTTTAATTATATAATCAATGATCATTAGAATTATTTTATTAATTATAAAATAAATAACAATACTTAAACAATTTGATTTAACAGTTATCAAAAATCTAGAACTATTAGCTATAACAGTATATTATCAATATTGATGGTTATTTATAATAACAATATAATATAATTATTAATATATTGATTATAATATTACATAATAACAATTAAAAAACTAGCTAGAAATCCAAGATTAAAACTCTTTTAAGGATTTTCACTACAGCAGCAAAACTAACTTTGAAACTATAATTTCAAAAAACCGAAAAATTCAAAACCACAATTTCTAATTAAATGTATATGCTCAAGGGTAAGGGGAAAGGTTTGGACAAGAAGTTTCTTCCTGAATTGGTCAGCTAAAATTAAATATAATCAAATTTAACCAGTTTCAAATACCTTAATATTGTTATTAATCACATAAAATAACCAAGTTGCTGCCTATTAAATTCTAAATTCTAAATTGAGTTAGTAATATACTTTTTTTAAAAAATAAAAGTATTAAATGATTTATATTAAATAGCCTAATAGATACATTTAATTTTCAAATAAAGCTAAATAAAATATAAGAATTTAAAAATAAAAATGGCTTATTTATTTTTAAATATAAATCATAATTTACATTTATTATAAAAGAAGGATAGAATATATGATTATAATATATAATCTATGGAATTAGATACTTTTTTAGAAGCACTAATTTATGAATTTACTTATATTCTCCTATAGCTTAATCAAATATTTGGGTAATGTATCCATAGACCTTATACTCTATACTACCTGAGTATAAGATCTATGAATGTATCTAATAAGTATTTACTAATATAGTATTTTTGAATTCCTGCTTGAAATTACATATAAAATGATTTTGGGCTAGCATTTGGAAAGTGTAGTCTAAACTCAGACCATAACATACTTTTTCACTTTAAATTTATACACAAATTACTTCTTCACTTAATCAATGTAAGACTATGTCAACTTATATCGATAAAATAATTACATTTATATAAAACACATTTTTCAATATCCATGGACAAATTTAAAGTATGTGGTAACTACATATTTTGTTTTTAATATTGTACTTTATTAAAAAATAAACATAATTTTTTTTTTTAAATGTAAAGTACAAATATAATAAATTTTATTGAGAGAACATGAAGTTATTTTCTTACTATATTTATATTTTTAAAATGGAAAATATTGTCTAATCAAAATAACAATCATTGTTATACCTAAAGGAACTTACTTAACGGAAAACCTTTATCTTATATAGCATTATAATATATTAAATTGTCATTTTATTAAAACTAAATTGATCATACAATTTTAACTTATTTATGAAAGATTAGTAGGTATATATATATTATAGATATATTTTTTTTCTTTTTTTTTAATAAAAATAATTTAACATTTTCAAACTAAATAAAAGAAAACATTCATGCATACCCAGATGATACATTTAAATATTCAAACTTAATCAATTAAAATTAAAACAGAAAAATTAACCAACATTCAAAAGTCTATTTATCAGTAGAAACAATTTAACTGAAATGTACCATTGTATCATTAAAATATCATCATAAAATCATATGATTATTTATTAATATTTACTAAATAAAACATTATCAATCAAATGTATTTTTTTAGACAAACGATAAAAAAAATGTTATACTGTATATGACATATACTATACATTAACATTGCCAGGATGTTTCACTAGATAGGACCAATACGAGGCCAAAAATGAGACTCAAATAATATAATATGAGATATGAATTTAGGTTATAGGTAGTGAAACATAATATTACAGTAAATAGTACAATAGTATCTATATAATTCTTAAATATGAATTTATGTTCCTACAGTGAACTATTACAACTTTTTTCTGTGTATTAAAAATTACCATATTATTATCTTTAAGGTCAGACCAATTCCTAATAACAAATCCAGGGATTTTGAGGTAGGACCATGTTTCTACGACTAATATTATATATATATATCTAGAATAACTAATATTGTGATTACAATTTATCTAAAAAGACAATAATAAATTATCTATGCCACACTTGAAAGTAATTTAATAAACACATATCATGTTAATATTATGTATTAATGTAATGAAAACTAAAACTAAAATTAAAATTAAAATAATACATTGTATTATAAAATTAATTGTATTAAACTTGATTATGTTTCAAAATAAATAAGGTTGTATACAAATTATATAAATTTATTTTCGAGGTTTTGAAAACTAATTAATTCCTATGTACCAAAAAGTATTATGATTACAATAACAGAACGAAATTGATTCATATCAAAGAAACTAAATTAATCATAAATTGAAAATACATTAGATACCTACAAAAGATTAATAACTCTTAGTATACTCATTACTTGTCATTATCACCAATACTTTGACAAATGTTTTGGTATCAAAAGAATAATATTACATAATTTATGTTAGACAACGATAAATTGTTAAAAGGTATCAGACTTCGCAGTATGTAAATTACTATTAAACAATAACAGTTGTAAAGGAAATGAGTTTACCTGATTTACTAGCGACGGCCGCTATTCCCAGTCCAATAGTTATCGCACCTCCCAAGCCTCGTCTCCACAACATGTTTGGATGTCGAAGTCAACGGGCTGGATGCAATTGGTTATGAGTTAGTGATCAATTCGTTCTTTGTTATCAGGCTAACAATGTCTTCGACGAACACCACAACATTATAGTTTCGCGGCACTAACACTGGAGACGTTCGCTGGAACGAGATGGAACGAGCGAATGGCATAAAATGCCCAAACGGTTCATGAACGGATACGATGTAAACTAAAGTGGATTCCAGTAAAATTGGTAATAATCAAGGAAAATAACGCTACAATGATTACACACGAACGAACACGAGCTACGACGATAGTCACGACACGGATGTAAAAACTAGAATGAGACTGGCGGGGGCGCGGACGAACTCTGCTGGCTGCTGCAGTGCTGCAGCGGGTGCTGGAGAAATGGTGTCGGTAATCGGTCTTATGTCGTAGGCAGTCGTCCGAAAAATGATAACTACCGAGGCCGACAAAATATGGCGGCGTTAGATTCGTTGCCAACCTACAATATTTTCGTTATATTGAATAAAGATGATTTCATCAGATGACAGCATTAAATTTTCTAAGTATCATAACAATTGATAATTGATCATTATTCTCGTAATCAGCGGAAATTGCATTTGATATTGTACACTACTTTTTAGGATCGTAGATCAAAAAAACGTCGCGGCAATAATAAGAACGGACGATAGCGTAGAAAATTATCTCCTACTGGTTACGATTTACGTGGTTACAATCATAGAGTACTCTGGTTACTCTATGGTTACAGTAAAATATATCTGATAGTGGGCCCGTTGAATATTGCGACAAAGCGTCGCCACAGCCGTTGATTTTATGATCTGCGACTGCGACTTACAATTTGCACTTGTAATAATTATTAATCTATTAATTAATTGTAATTGTTTGATTTCTGAAATTTAATAACATAATAAAAATATTGTTACCTATAATAGGTTACCAATAATTGATGTAGAAACAATTACCTTACTCTCTTATCGTCAAAGCCATTGATTATAGAATAAATAGATGGGCCATGGTATAGGCATTGATTAAATATACATAGATAGACCATATATTTAATCAATGTCAAAGCTATAAACTTGTACCAAGATAAGAACCAAATGTCCAATCAAGGTGCATTCACCTTGTAACCAACAATTTGAGACATATCATAGAATATGTATAATATGTATAAAACTGTATTATTGTAGAATTATTCTACAATAATAATCCATTATATTTCCTAGGACAAATGGATTTTCATAGTAAAGAATTTTTTGTATCCGTAAATAAAATTGACTAATAGTCTACTAGACTATAGTTTTATAGTTTTATAACTTTATGACTGCATTAGTTCCTTTTCTATAACTAATAAAATATGATAACATTGATAAAATGATAAATATTATTTTCATATTAATATATTATATTTTGTTTAATATTATTATTAATTCATTTAGTCGTTTTAAATTTAATTATATACAATTTATATTATAAATAATGTTAAGAAATTCATTGTCTTTGAAAACTTAAAGAATGATTGTAAGATGAAATATAAGATACAATTATAAGTAATTAAGATGACCTTTTTATTTAGTGAATTTAAATAATTATCAAAGAATTTGTTTCTACCTAGTAGCAATAGTTCATTTATTGATGAATTGAGTTATTTTCTAATATTTTAAACGTCAATGTTAATTAGAAAAATACAGGAGAAAATGTAAACTAATAAATTATAAAGCTATTTAAATGTTAGAGGTAAATTTTCCTAAAATGTTTACATTTTTTTGAGTATAAATTATTACTATCTATACATATATAAAAATCAACGTCTGTAAGTTATGCGTTAATAACTCCAGAACTACTGCACCGATCGTCCTGAAGTTTTGCACAGTGCTTGCTCATGTGCCTCCGAAGGTTATAGGCATGTTTTTATCAAAGTAATTGATAGCCTACTCCCCCATCTACAACCCCCACATACAATATAAAAATGAATCGCAAAATGTGTTGGTAAAAGCATAACTCAACAACGCCTGGACCAATTTGGCCAATTTTTTTTTTTTTAATGTTCGTTGAAGTCCAAGAATGGTTTTTACAGCGAGAAAAATTCGAATAATTGCTGGGAAGACACTAAAAACAGCCCTTTCCTTTTTAAAACAGCCCTTACTATAATATGGATAGTATTATATTGATCGTCTCCATGGCAATGTAATCACTGATCAAGAACATCATCTATGGTGGTCGATTATTTGTGAGCCCTCTGTTAATGAACAATTAAAATTATAATGATTTGGTAGATGAACAATTTACAATGCCATTACATTTTTTATTCATTATTCGTGTATGTAAATTATTTAAAGACGTACATTTTTACTAAAAAAGTTGAAAATTGAAACATCAACAAACCGTCAATATCGTAAGTGTTATTTCACTTGGATTTTCTGTTACCTAATCTACTGAGTTTGCATTTGTCAACTGATACACGAATTAAATTCGTATATCGTGTTTTGTGCAGAGTGTTAAGTTACCTATGATCACTAATAATTATTATTGCATGTGACAATAATTTATATTGGATATGCCTCCTATACCTACGACGAAGCAATTTAGGTAGAAAAACTCGAAATGCTACAAACCAAGGTAATTACCGATCTAACCAAAGTGCACATGAACGTGACAACCGAAATTAACGTGAAAGAATTATATTTATTTCTATTAATTTCTATTAATTATATTATTTTTTTTCCTTATATTAATCGACCGTATTGTGTCAAACTTGGTATAACTTTGATACTTTATTAGAGTTAAATCATACACTTAGGTCATACAAACAGCACTAGGTCCGCGATCTACCGTAGGTAGATTGCCTACCTGATAATATACTGCTGCGAATCAGAATTTTTATTCCGGGCAACAGAAAACTAAAGATAAATCTAGAATATCATCCACCGAATATTAAATAACAAATTGAATAAAGTTAGAGTCATATAAAATTGGTAAATTTAACGAGCAACGGGATCATCTATATATACATATATAAAAGTCAACGTCTACAAGTTGTGCGTTAATAACTCCAGAACTACTGCACCGAAAATGCTAATGAATAACGTCATTGAGGCAACAATCATTAAGGGAAAATACAAAGGAGAAGATGTCTTGATCCCGCGTTATACCGATGACTCCAACAGATTTACCATTCGATTTTAAACGTCTACAATTTCCTGTACGTCTGGCCTTTGCGATGACCATAAATAAATCGCAAGGCCAGTCTATGGAAGTTTGCGGAATGAACTTAGAGTTTCCCTGTTTCTCGCATGGACAATTATACGTCACGTGTTCGCGCGTCGGAAAAACGTCATCTTTGTTTATTTATGCACCACAAAACAAAACAAAAAATATAGTTTATCAGAAAGCTTTAAATCGATTAACAGAATGTATCATAACTGTGTGTGCCTATTAGTATCAATTAAAACCTTATTGTTGTGACGTGACTATTTTTAAGCAAAATCATGTATAATAAATAAAACCTCATTCATACCGAGCATTTTTTTTTAAAAAATTACGGATTCCTTTTGTTTGTTTTAAGTTTTTTTTATATATAAGGTTAGCTTTTTTATTTATCAAATGAGGCAATACGAAATCGAAAAAATCCCGGTTTTCACCTGAGGTAACTTTTGCCCGGGCAACACCAGGTGGGACAGCTAGTAATAGTATATACCTAAACTATTTTTTATTTTAATAAATTATTTATTAATTAATTAATTTATCAAAACATATAATATAACAATATACAAAATATAATATATTCATATACCTAGTATACCTAAATAATGTTATAATTTTATCAATATTATCATTTTGTTGATTGTAAAAAAGGGGCTAATGTAGGCAAAATTATTTACGGATCTAACAAATTATTTTCTCATTTCCTATGATAATTATGACTTAATCAATCTATCCTAACAATTTTATTGATATCATGACAAATATTGTTCAGATATTGCTATGAATTTATAGAATTTTGTTTTATTGTGTGATTATAATTTAGAGTTTCATATAGTTTTACAATTTACTCTTTGTACGTTTAACTATGAAATCGTCTATCTATGTGCTTTTTAAGTAATGACTTATGTAACATAAATTATGTTATTTAATTTTACAGAATTGTCATACAATATTTCGTATTTTTAAAGATTTGTTGTTACGTTAAATTAATTCATTTCATTTGGAAATCCAATGTAAAACGATTGGATTGACAACACTAAAAACACCACCATGGACAGTGATAAACATTTTACCTATAATCAAGACTATAGTGAAATTAATGATTCTGAGTGTGCTGATCCAGTCACTTCTAGCAACTCTTTGATGTATGCAGACACCAGAAAATCTATTGATGAATTAAGGAACAATGATCAAGTTATTTGTATATCCTCAGAATCATCCGATTCTGATGGTACGAAAAATAGCTCAGAGTTTAATGATATTAATATGACCAATCAATTGACTGAGACTTCTGAAAATGATGATGATGAAACACTATCAAAGTTGATTCAAAATGTGTTGAACAATGAGATATCTGTTGAGGATTCGTCAAAATGGCCTAGTATATTATTGGTAAGAATAATTTATTCATTTTATCATACAAATCATTCATTGTATCGAGCACTATCATTTTAAAGTTATTATTTATTTTCAGTTGTATTCCCAAAAGTCAATAGAAATTTCTAAAGAACAATTTCAGGATATGATCATGGATAAAGCAGTAGATATTATTATCAATAAACATAAGCTGGGAAACCTAATGTTTCAGTCCAAAGTCATAAAAGAAGAGCAAAATGAATGGTTAAAAAAATTTCAAAATTTATATAACTATATCCATACAACGAATAAGAAACTAGATAAATTGGATAGAAGACCACCAGCTCCTACGACTATAAAGGTTAGGTCAGTTGGAACAAATGTCAATATGTCACAATTAAATAATACTACCAAAGAAAAACCTTATGTACCACGTAAGTACAATAAACTACCAACTATCAACACAGACTGATCCAAATAAACTGCATAAACTCAATTTATTTAATTAATACAAAATTAATTTTACTAATATATTTTGTTCAATGTATCATCATTCTATTGAACTCAAAATAATTATAAATAATTGTTATGGTCAACTCTTTACAATTTATTAATGAAATATATTTTAATAATTTACGGATTCTATGACTGAATTATTTAATTGTAAACATTATTATATATTCATATAACAAGCATTTATCAAGTAACTAAACTATTACTGAAAAAATAAAGAAGGATATATATATATATATATATATATATATACATTTTTTTTCACTGTATATCATTATTATATTATTTAAATAATTTAATTGTTAATAAAAAGAAAAAACATAAATTGTGATTATAATAATTATTTTATAATGATTAAGCTTAATGGTCTTTAATATAAGCATTTTAATATAGAAAAACAATTTTATTATATTTTTATAACGAATAAATTCATTTTTTACTTCTAAGGCGCATTGTATTATTTTGTAGTTTTTTTATTTATCTTAAAAATTAAAAATTATATCGAAATGAACATGGAACATGTACCATTATTCAATAATTATATTTAATTTAATTGTTTAATATAACATACAAATAATTGGATGTACAATCAGTCTTGTAAAAGATACTTTTAAAAGTATTCAAATACAAAAACAGATACCAGTTTTCAAAAATATTGAAATACTTGTTAAGGAAAGTATTCTTCTTCTTCTTTTGCATCGCCTTCCTCCCAACTATTTGGGGTCGGCCACCCTTGTCCTACACCTCCAATTTACTCGGTCAATCACATCTTCTCTGCACACACCGACAGCCCTCATGTCATTCTCCAAAGTCTCTAACCATCTCTTTTTTGGTCTTCCTCTTTTCCCTTCAATGTCCATCTTCATAACCACTCTTACTGCATTTGTTTCCTCTCGCCTCATCACATGCCCAAACCATCTCAGCCTATTTTCTCTCATCTTGTCCACAATTGGCACTACACCAACACTACCTCTCACGTATTCGTTCCTTATTCTATCTTCTCTTGTCACTCCACTCTACCGTCTAAGCATTCTCATTTCCGCGACACTCATACTTTGTTCTATTCTCCTGTTAACCGCCCAACACTCTGAACCATACAGCATAGTTGGTCTCGCTACACTTTTATAAAATTTACCTTTCAGCCTAATTGGAATTCTCTTATCGCATAACACGCCCGATGCTTCTCTCCATTTCATCCACCTGCACTTAATCCTATGTTTTACATCAATGTCAAAGCCCCCGTCCTTTTGAACAAAAAATCCTAAATATTTAAAGCTCTCAACTTCACCTATCACATCACCATCTATTGACAGTTGTCTCCTCATTCCTTCAACTTCTTGGTCTCTTTGTCCAAAATCATACTCAATATACTCAGTTTTATTTCTACTAATTCTCAATCCCTTTTCTTCGAGGGCTAACTTCCACTCATTTACCCTATTATTGACAACTTCCAGGTTTTCTTGTGAAGGAAAGTATTCAAGTACAAATATAGATACTTCAAAATGTATGCACAGATACCTTAAATAATTTTAAAAAATTCATAACATTGTTTAATTATAATCATAAAAAAAATGTAAAGCAATTTTAAAAATATATTCATGTCTTACACATGGCTGCAATGAACAAAATAATTCAGAGTTTCCATAGGCTATAAATTAGAATTAAAATGTAATCGAGAAATTAAAATAAAACAAATTTCTAATTGAATTATGAAATTTTTAATTTATATAAAAAGTAATGTTGCATTTTATAGTCATATAGTGTATAATGTTGTAAACTTTAAATAGGATTCTCAGGTTCTGGAATTTGTGATAGAACAGTCTGAAATAGATCAGTATGGTAAACTTTTATAATATGCCATACATTAATATTGATTTTATTTATGTAGCACAAATAAATAATTGATAAATCTTATTAATATAATATAAATATATAATTGGTAAATTAATTTATTATTTTGATATGATAAAATTAAAATAAAGTTTGTAATTATGATCAATATTGAAATTTTCATGTATGTGTTATCAATCTGTGTAAGAATTTGAAGTAGAACATAATTATTTTTAATCATGCATCACAACTCAGTTAATTGCCAAATTATTAATATTTTTATTTATACATTAATCAAACCGATTTACAATAACATTGATCAAATGAGTTCTATAATGTCGAATAAGTGATAGACTACATAAGTTTATGTTGTAAGAAATTAAAAATAATTCATACCACAAATGTAAAAATCTGATATATGTTTAAGATCCAACCACTTGGCTCTGGATGGCTTCAATAATTTTCAATTTATCTAGAAATCATTCACAGGGGAACATAGCCATATATATATGTATATATATATTATATACAAATAGGATCTGTGTTATTAAGTTGTAGCTCTAAGAACTAAGTTAAATTTTATCATAATTAAAGGATTTAGGCTAGTCAAAACATTTTACCCCTTCTATTAAAAACTAAAATGATGCAAGAAATTGTATTTATGTGAGTGTTGCATTTCATACATATGTACCAAACTACAACGACTGCGACAAGTTAACGTAAACAAATATTACACGGAAACAAAGAAATTTCAGTAAAAACTATCTAATAAAATATACAAATAAATGAATTCAATACTAATTATGATATTAAAATATTTCATATTTTTATTTAATTAATTTTTTAATGATAAATTTTACTTATGCACCAGTGGTTATTCTATAATATAGAATCTATATGCACTATGATACACTTTTTGCACTCCAAAATCTCAAATGTGTATCCTTATAAAAATAAAAATGTACACCTAATTTGTCTTAGCACAATTACCTATAAAGTATAAACTATACTTTGCATTCATCACTTCCTCAAAAATGTTATTAAACAAAATGAACAATTATAAATATTATGCACTAAAAAAAAATAGCCACTATAATCAGTGCCGGCGCTAGGTTTGTAAAAAAAAAAAAGTCAAATTTTCCTTAATTATGGGGAAGGCTAGGGTCTTGGGGAAATATTCCTCCAAAATCGAATGAAATAATATATGTAATTAATATTGATAATGTTTTAATACTTGGATCAAATGTTATGAACATATTATGTAACTAAAGAAATAAAATTATAGAAAAAAAGAGTTACAAAATATTTGAATTTTACATAAAATCTGTAGAGATTGTCTATAGTAATTTATAACTTTTTTCTTGCCTTGACGTTGACAAAATCGTTCATAATGTTTTCTGTATCTAATTCTTGACCCAATTGGTGCTCAATAGCAATCATTGCAAGTCCACTAAGGCGATCATTAGTCATTGTTGTACGTAAGTAAGTTTGTATTAGTTTAAGCTTAAAAAAGCTTCTTTCGCCACTTGTCACTGTGACGGCTAACGTAAGAAGTATTCTTAAAGCAATTGACACAATTGGTGTAAAGTCTCCATTACTGATGAGAAATTTTAAAATTTCAACTGGTGTTAAGTTTGATTCGATCATTAGAATTATAGATTTAAGTTCATCTGCCATTTTAAGTTCTTTAATATCGACTGAATATTCATCAGTTAACAGTAGTTGTAAATTTTTGCAGTGTTTTAATAGGTCTTCGTGAGGCTTATATTTTAACTTACTGACGTCATACAAAAATAAAAAATAGTCACTGTGCTCTTGTAATTGCTCAATTCTTTCATTTATACTATTTATAGCGTCATCTAAAGTATAGTAAATGAAGTTAACTTTGAAATGAGATTTTGAATCGATGATTGGTTCATCAACATGTTCGTAATCAAAATATCTTTTTACACGACGAGCTCTAACTCTCCCAACTGAGCACTTAAATAAAGGTTCTACATCAATTTCCTATGCGAATTTTGTAGCTTCAAGTACAATGTTATCAAACAAATCATCACTATCGAACTGCTGCTTTTTCAAATATAATAACAAATTTTCTAAAATGTTCATGCTCTAGTGTGGACTTTAAGTGTGCCTTTAAGGCGCGTCCACACTAGAGCACGCACAAGCTGATCGTGCGTGCTCATTGCTCGCAAGCAAAAATCCTTGTGTGTGCTCAGTTTGGACATTCTCACGCATAATCTCATTTTTGTGCGCCGATTTTGTGATCCAAATATTCAGTTGTTGTTCGGCGAACGTACGTGCCAGACTTGGGTTTTGACGTTAATCACAGATAAAAAAATTATTTAACAATTCAAGTTTAAACTTAATTAAAAAATTGTATTAATTGAAGCATTTAAATATGTCAAGACAATAATTTAATTCTGTACGAACATGAACTTAAAGTAAAAAGTGCCGCATTGTTTTAAATTCAATTTTAAAAAACAAAAAAAACAACAGTAGGCGTAGAAGATGGTGGACAACTCACTTGTTCAGACAACAGGAAGCTGGTCCCAATTTGATGGAGCATTTGGAGTTTGATAAAACTACGGGCCGTTTAAAAACTTTATTCGCATGGCTTCAGAGGACTTTGAGTTATTGCTATGCAAAATTAGACCCAAAATTATGAAACAAGACACCTTTACCGGTTCCCATTGACTTCTTTCCTTTCGCTTTTTCCCGACGAAAAGATCCCAATAAGCTTAATGCCTTTTTTTTTCTTCGGTATTTTTTTTCATATTTTTTGCTATTTCCTCCCAAGCATCCTGCTTTTTTATTTTTGAAAAATAAAATTCATTTTTGGGGTTCCATAGGACTGGTTTTAGTTGATAGTCCTGTATCAACTGAATGCAGTCTTCATTACGCCATGCATCTATTTTTTAATTATCAAGTAGGTATACACAGTTTAAACACAGTAGCACAGTACGCACAAACGTACCCGTAAATAACGCGCAAACACGTCCAAAATGAGCGTGCGTCGGGTAATTTATGACTATGAGAAAGTTCATTTTACCGACAGCAATCGGATCGCGTTCGTCGTGCGTCGCGAACACTCGTGCGTGCTCGAAATTCCGTCCACACTATCGAAATTTGTGCGTGCTCTAGTGTGGACGCGCCTTTAGAGGTCTCCATTTCACGTGTAGTTAAATTCACGGATACACGTGAAATTAAAATTCACGTACGCAATCACGTGAATCCGTGAATTTTGTTATTAAATCACGCGTTTATTATTACATTTAAAATTTTATTTTCAATACATTAAATAACTTCCAATGGCTTCCTAATTCCTAAAAAATGACTATAATTAACTAGTAAGACCGTAGGCTTTAACGATTCGTAGAAATTTCCACATCGCTGTCGTGTACGTACTGCGTACTATATTTATAAGTGGATTATTAGAGCGCTTTCAGACGAGACACTTTGTGGCCGGCCACTAGAATCGCGCTACAAGACACAAAAAGTGTTTCATGGGTGAGCGTCTTTCACACGAGACACTTGTCGCACACGAGTATCTGGTTAAATACAATTACTTATTTAAATAATTATTATTTATTTTTCACTCAACCATGGAAGACACGCGTGTCTCGTCTGAACGTACTAATTCAAGTTTATACATTATCAATGGCTTAGACTCACAGTGTCTGGCGGCTGACGGGGACGAGACACGCCGATTAGGTGGCGCGACACAGACTCTGTGTCTGTGTCTCGTGTGTACGAGTATATTTATAGCAATGTTATCTTAGTCACGCGATTCTTTTCAGACACCAGTAGCCGGCCACAAAGTGTCTCGTCTGAAAGCGCTCTTAACCTAGGCGTAATCCTAGTATTTAGAATCCACTTAAATCTACCCGTCCCGTTATTTTACGAAAATATTATTTATGATACATTTATTTTTAGAATAGTAGGTATAAATTCTTTTAGTTTTCACGGAAATTATTAATATACATTTTTAAATATATTACTAACATTTAATGAATTCAGTAAATATTATGTTTTAAGCACACGTGAAATAAATATCCGTGATTTACTAATTAATTACACGTGAATTAAATACACGGATTTTTAAATTTAATTTCACGTGAACAAAAAACACGTGATCACGTGAAACTTAATTCACGTTAAAATTTGAGAGCTCTAATAAATTTTACAAAATCTCAAACTCACTTTAATGAGTTACAATAACGAATGAAATTGTTGATTTTATAGCTAAAAATAAAATTATTTAGGTGAAGCCTCTTTTCTATCTTTATAGATAATAATAAAAAAAATTATTCAATAAATAAATAATCTTACTTTGTTTAATATAATACTAATATTATATTAAGAAATGAAAATAAGACACTTACCTGTTTCTATTTACTATCAAAGTTTACTAATAACATGGATATATATCAGTTCAGTAGCGTAAATATGCAAATAACTTTAAACATTTGTTTTTTATTTTTATTATAGGTTAATGGCACAATATATAGCACAATCCAATTTTGACAACTGAATTTAACCACCCTTATGTTACCTTTAATAACCAATGTTAAAATATTATAGATATATATTGTTGTACAACTCAACTACTAAAATCCTACCAACCATAATTATAGTACCACAAAAACATTCAAATTGCCAAGTTAAAATGTTACCAAAAGTGTCAACTTGCTTCAAGTGGTCTTAAAAATAAAATAAAGTAAGGATTGATCATAAGAACATTAGCCTGTACTAGAAAATAAGTCATAAATATTATTAGAATGAATTAGAATTAATTGGTAAATTTATGCCATAATATAATATGAACACATATACATAAAATCACTATTATTATATAATTACATTTTGATACTGCAGAAATTTCAATAAAGGAAAACAGCAGCAACATTTAATATGCAACATAAACAATGAAATACATAATCAAAACACATTTTTTTTATTTTAAATTTTTTTATTGTTAAGCATATTTATACATGCTCTTCTCATTACCCTAACTGGTTTCAAAATGCAAAATAAATAAAAATAAATATAATAAACGTATTAAAAAATTGGAAGAAAATGTAAAAATTAAGTTTTCATCTACTAAGAACTTAACGGAGGAGAAAATTGAATTATAAATAAAAAAAAATTTAAAATAAACATTCATTAAATTACTTCAAACTCGTAGTTGTAAAAAACCAACAATTAAAATCTTCAATTAATAGATTATGTACAAAACTCATGTCCTATACAAATATAAAAATGGTGCAAAAACTTGAAATATTATTCCTTACAGGGTTTGTTATAACCTATATAATATTAAGTATTAGATTTTGATATATGTTACGCTTACCCCAAAAAAAAAAAAAAAAATATAAAATTAAAGTACCTAACCCCCAATATAAACAATCATATGAAAAATGTTATTAAAATGTTATGAAAATATACAATTTTACAGTATACATAAACATGAAGTATATCATAATCCAAAACTAAAGAAGTTATTTCAGTATTTAAAATTAATATTAATACTACATTAAAACTATACCAAGGGCAAACAGCAATTTCCTGATGTAATAGTATTTAAAACTAATAGTTACTAGATTAACAAAACAATATTACTGACCTAATTATCTAATATCAAGATATCTTTTACAAAATATTGTGTACTTATTAAGATTTTAATTAATTTAAGCATGAGAATTATGAATACAGAAGAAGTGATTACCTTTTCCTCAACAGGACATGTCAATGTTTAATAGAAAACAGATCTTAATGTGATCAATAAAAAAATAATATAATTCATTTAAATATTTCTGAATAAAAGAAGGTATATCAATATAAGTGTTATAAGAAAACAAAATTAACTCAATTGGTTTCAAAACTTCCTGGAGCTTACAAGTGAGTTATTAAATTTTTACAACATACTTTTAAGATTAAATTTGTATAAGAAAACATAAATTTAATGTTCAAACAGTTTTTTTTTTTTTTTTTTTACTTATAAACATAGTCAGGCGGTGCAGGCAGGTTATGTGTTGTATATTTCTGGTTCATTATGCCTAGATGAGAAGACGTTGAAACCGGTTGAGGGTGGAGCAGCGGCCAAGGCTAGGCAATCACTAAAAAATATCGAGGTAATACTTAAACATGCTGGGACTTCATTTGATAAAGATAAGAGTAAGAAAATATTAGATGTCAGAGAAATAAATAATTATTACATTTATGATAATCTAAAATTAAAATACAATTTAAGTCCTTTTAATTTAAATTTGAGGTACAAAAACTAAAAAAATCAAAATTTCATTACTACTTAAACCTATTTCAAAATTATATTCTTAATTTTTCCCTAATCATAAACTGAGAAAAATATAAAACATTTAATTTATTAAAAAATATTGAGAATGTAGGATAAGATATTAGTATCAAAACAACATGAAGTATATTATTCTTATACAAAAACTTAAAAAATAATAAATACTAGTGGTAATGCTTGAAAAATATTTGATGAATAAAAATAAAAAAATAATTTTTGAAATAAAATAGAATTATATATAACATTATCTGCTTATACCATATTGTAATAATGGTCAGATATTTATATGAAATGATAAGATGGGAGTTACCAATGTTAGATTCATACAGTATCAATGTATAACATATTTTATAATTGAAGAGGAACAATGAAACGAACAAATATAATAAAATTATAAAAATTTTATTGTAAGTTTTATTTAAAATCAAAACATACCAAATATTAAAATGTGCACTTATCATTTTCGTTAAATGGATAAACGAAATAGTCATCTTTAGAAACCACTCAACACAGTAAAATGGAAAAAAAACTGCTAATAAAATAATGGGAGAGTTTTGAGTTTTTTTTTTTTGGTTTTTATGTTTTTTTATATAAGTATTTATATATATATATATATTTATATATATATACATAAAAAAAAAAAAGAAAATTTAAATTGTTTTGAACGCTGTATTTCACTCGTTTCAAAGTAACTACTCACAGATACAAAGCATGTCTACAGCAGATCAGCCACATTTTGTGGCATTTCAAGAACGTGAGTGTTGTAAAATGATTCAATATCCTTCATGGCCCTCTTGTCGTCTTCAGTGATGAAATTAATGGCAACACCCTTACGACCGAAACGGCCTGAACGTCCAATTCTGTGAATGTAGTTTTCACGATTGGATGGCAAATCATAATTGATAACCAAAGACACCTGTTGTACATCGATTCCTCGAGCCAACAAATCAGTAGTGATGAGTACACGACTGGAGCCAGAACGGAATTGACGCATAATGAGTTCACGTTGACGTTGGTCCATTTCTCCATGCATAGCAGATACAGTAAATGTTTTCAAACGCATATTTTCAGTTAACCATTCTACCTTACGACGAGTGTTACAGAATATCACAGCCTGAGTGATACTGAGTGTGTCATATAAATCGCACAAAGTGTCAAATTTCCATTCTTCTTTAGTGACGTTGATGTAAAACTGTTTAATACCTGATTAAAAAATAATGTTACAAAACTTGAAGTAAAATTAATTTAAGTAATGATAATTAAACATTATCATCATACCTTCCAATGTTAGTTCTTCTTTTTGTACGAGGATACGAACAGGATTACGCATAAAATGAGTGCTTACATCCAACACATCTTCTGGCATAGTTGCCGACAACAGGATGACTTGAATATCCTCTTCAAGAAACTTGAACACTTCTTTAATTTGATCCTTGAAACCTCTAGACAACATTTCATCAGCTTCATCCAAAACAAAAATTTTAATGAATTGTGTTCGTAGAGATTTTCTAGCAATCATGTCATAAACACGTCCCGGAGTGCCAACAACTACGTGAGAACCAGTATCCAACTTGCGCATATCATCACGAACATTTGTTCCTCCAATGCAAGCATGACAGTCAGCTTTCATGAAATCACCCAAAGCAATGACCACCTGAAAAATATATGATATAATAAAATAATTAAATAATACAATTAACAACTAAACTTACCTTTTGGATTTGCTGAGCCAGCTCACGTGTTGGTGCCAAAATAAGTGCTTGGCATTCGTTTAAACTTGTATCAATTTGTTGCAAAATGGAAATTGAAAAAGTAGCATAGCAGTCTTGCCAGTACCAGATTGAGCCTGAGCAATGACATCATGTCCCTTGATACATGGTAAAATAGCGCGCTGTTGAATGGCCGATGGCTTTTCAAAACCATAACCATAGATACCACGCAAAAGTTCTTCTTTTAAATTCATCTCATCGAAGTTGTCCACAACTTCTTTCCAGTCAGACTCAATAGTGCCACCGACATCCATGCCAGGTGGTCCTGAGTAGTCATTGGTTTCGCTAGACGGTCCATTTTTCGTCTCATTAGCATTCATTATTTAAAATATTCTGAAATCAAAAACTTAAAAATTAATTCACAAAATTTCATCTTCATTTAAATATTATATTGAAAAAAAAATATTCAAATTTATTAAATTTATTTTCAAAATAAAATGTGTATGTACATATATACACAAGATAGTACCATAAATATTTACAAAAAAGAAAACTACAAGAATTATAAATTAATGCATTATAATAAATATATTTCATTTTAATTAGTACAGAGAATCATAAATAAATTATATTATTATCTACATCAAAGATAATAGGAAACATTTAAATTACTAAAATTTAATATTGATAATGACTGCATTTATTCAATGTTAATTCAAAATACAATAAAAATAATAATTATGAAATGAAAAATTTTTATCATATCATACTTATTCATACAACATACTTTAACTTTCACTTTTATATCTAAATTTAACAATTCACCACCATTAATTGGATAGTTTTTAAATATATTATATTTAAAAGAATTATTACTATTTTAAGAAATCATAAAAAGTAATACAATTAAAAAAAAAAATCCATCAAAATATTAAGCAAGTCTTTCAATATTTAAAGGTGTAAATGGAAAGTAATAATAGTATACAATTACTATTTTTCTTCATATATATAAATAAACCCAATCTTGTCACTAAAATTAAAATTAAACAAAATTTAAAATAAAAATTTGTTATTATAATGAATTAATTTTTAGTAAAAATATTATTGTATAATTCTATATATTTCAATTTATTTACAATATTAGTAAACAAAACCTAGGACACAAAGCAATTAATTGTTAAATTGTTATAATATGGTTGGGTAATAATTTTTAAACAATAGAAAACTAAGTATTTAAGTAAAATAAAACATACCAATAATTACCTTACAAATGTATTTATCAATTACTTAGTTAACAATATAAAATACATAGTTGTAAAAGTAGGCAAGTAAAAAATTAACAATCAAATAATAAAAAAGAGAAGAAATAGTTAAACAAAAAGATAATTTTATATAGTGGCCTTGAATTAATTGAATGAATATTCCTAAATCCTACATTAACTACAACACCTGATAGGTGGTGAACATTTATCAATACCTTTTAAATAAAACTAATTATCAATACATGCTAAGGAATATAATGAGATGAATACTTCATTAAATGATCATTTAATCATCTATTTTAATAGAACAAATCCAATGACATCTAAAAATTTGGTTAATATTGTGATGTAGGGATGGAATATACAATACAACAGATAATCAGAAAATAACTCATAAAACCATAAGTAATGAATACTTCAATGCTACAGACAACTCTGTTTCCTGAGAGTCAGTGCTTAAACCTATGTAATTCTGACTACCTGACGGGTAGAATTCATGATCTGAAAAAAGAAATATTTAGGACTGTCGGAAAAACACCTAAAACAGCAGCCTAACCTAAAAGTGAATTGCAAACCAGGAAGAAGTCGGTAAAAATGACTGTATTAAGGGCGGTCCCCACGTGACGACCCCCTTAAGGCGCAGGACATTGTTCACTCGGGGAAACCCAATTTTCTGTCAACAAAAGTCAGACAAAACAGACAAAGTACATCGTCACGGACCGTGATGTCAACGGTCAATGACGATGATGACAACGACAACGACAACGAAGCCGCCGCCGCCGCCACAGACAGATAGCCGAGTATACAGAAACTACGGCAAAATCGGTTAAAGCAACGCGCGAACGTAAAAATAATTAAAAAACGTGTACTTACATACTGCGTAATCGATTACAGTCGCAAAACGAATAAATGTATCTAATAAGAACACATTTTCACAATCGAACAATGTAGAAAACTCTTAAAGTACATGTGATTCGACGAGAGGAAATCGGAAGAGAGAGAACGAGATAGGGTGAGAGACGATGGATCGCGTACATTCGACAAGCGTTTGGTGAGGTTAGCGTGCAGTGTGACCGCGCGTCAGATCGCAAACAATAAATCGATAATGGACGCGCTCCCGCCCGCGCGGCCAGGTAAAGCGTGCACTGCGTCATTTTAGTCCGCGTCGTATTCCTCGTCAATTGTGGAAATGGTCTCCGACGTCAATTGGCGACACTGCGCCTGAGCGTCCATCACCACCGCGGAAGTTGTTGATAAACAAAAACCAAGTATCGCCACCGCCGCTAACACAATAACGCGACGGTGACTAATAGAAATCACGCCACTATTTTATTTTTATTTTTCTTGCCATGTCCCTTCGATCGTTTAGTTTCGGATGTTATCTTTTCTCTTGCCATAACCACCTGTCTCCATAAATCATCCACGGGTTAATTTTATTTTTCGTACGAATTTACTTCTTTTAAATTTTTAAATTTAAAAAAACAATGATACTAGTTAAAATTGTAATAACTACTAAACGATTTTTAGGTACGACATATGATAAATGATGTGTATCTTATTATTAGAGTTGGGTCACATTTTTTGAACATCGATGTATCGATGCATCGGTATTTTTAACAATAATGGTGTCGATACCATAAATATATTCATGAAAGAAAGTATATATAATATTCTTATACAAAAATGTTAAAATATTGATGTTTTCTTCGATATATTAACGACTAAACATCAATAGACTTAATTTACTTCTAATTTTCATAACTCTAAAAATAAATATTAACTAATATAGAAACTCTTTAATATTATAAATAATGGCCTATTGATATCGGAAAGTCGGATATGACACATGTAAATTTTAGACTTCAAAGAAAAATCAGGAGAATACAGTCTGATATCAATCCTCGGATGTGTATGTTTATTATTATATCTGAAACATTAATCGTAAATCTGTTAGAAACTATTTTATACTTTCAAAACAAAGAAACTATTTTACCCAACAAGTGCCCGTTGTCTTGTCTTTTTAGGTTACTCGTTAACCATCGCAATTGGAGTCAAATATATCAAAATAAGCATGTAGTTATGTAGGTTAATTAAACTTGATATGAACTATCGAATGTAACATACTAACATGCATTTTTCTTCTGTTACCATGAGAAGAATTTGTAATTGATCTGATGAAACTTGTTGATATTTAATAAAATATTATTGTAAGAGCCATTAAAATTCTTAGTTTGGTGATATTATAATAGTTAATTGATTAACTGTAAACAGTTTATGTAACACATATACCGTAAAAAAGGTCCTATAAACACTATTCACTAACAATAGTTTAACATAAAATTCGTTTTTTGCTTAAACAATCTATTACATCATTGACACCATTGAAGAAATAATTTAAAACCCTTGAAGACATCCTTTAATACGTACAAATACGGTAATCGTAATTCATTATTCATTATTCCTGTTCTCGAATAACGAGATTTGTAATAGACCATTTAAAATATTCCATTTACTTACATTATTATCCATGTTTGTAATGATTTACGATATTTTAAGTTTAGAAAACGGGAAAATAATCTGATCCTAATAGATAATATACCTACAGTTTTTGCTGTCGTAAGGTAATTTAAACATAATACGTTATATGTTAACATACTTACGTACATTTTTCTAGGCCTATAACTTATAGGTTATAAGACATTTCCTAACATAAAATTAATTTATAATATTTAAAATCGTAAAAAACAACTTGATAAATACAAATTACGCTATTTGATAACGTAGGTATGAAATTAAGTTAAAACAAAAAATAAGTATGTAAGAAATATTTCTTGTTCTATGATCATTAAAATGTCCTGATATTCAGAACTTTACGTTAATACAAGTGAATACATGTTAAGTTATGAATATTATAGTAGTTACCCTTTTAGCGAATTTCATAACAGCTAATAATTCTTAGGTGAGTTATTGGTATTCTCTTAAAATTATACTTTTTACTTTTTACTTTTAAATTATAATTTAATTGTAATTTTTAATTCAATATTCTTTTTTAAATTTATTCTAACAATATAATTTATTTGGTTCATATGGATATCTATATGTTTTTATACTCAAGACGACAATGCTTGTTTATTATTATTTTGTTTTTAATATTATTTTCTAATGGCCAAAACTACAACTTATAAATGATACTAACAATGCCAAGTTCATAAATTAAAGTCTACCAAGAATGTAATTTTGTTATTAATAATTCTAGTAACCCTGAATAGTAAATATTAATTATTACTAAACTACCTTTATTAATATTATAAACTGCAGGATTGGCAAAAGCAGAATCTAAATACTACACATCAATAATTAGAGGTACATATTACATTTTAAATTTACCTCGTAGTCTGTATTTGTGTTTTGATATATACGCCGCCTATATAGACAAGATAATATAAGTAGGTAACGTATTATACTGTATTTATAATCTATCACATGAACATGAAATATCCAGATTTTTATGGGACCTTGATTGGAAAAGGAATATAGTATAACTTTATATGCCATTGAAAAAAAAATTGTAAATAATTAATATTTATTTTTTAACTATATTATTTTAAATAATCAATTATCTTTATTCTTATATTAATGTATACATTAATACATACTATTTATAATAAAGCAATAGTTAATTAACCTGACTTCACTCCGAAATCAAAATTTATAAAAATACGTTATTGTATTAAAACGACACGAATAGCTATTGAAAAATAATTGAGAAAATGTTCATATATATTTCAAAATCTGTGTTATCAGAAAATGTGTACAAAAAAACCTACGTTATTTACACTTACATTATATTGCCTGACTTATTACTAACTTGTCTTACATTATTTATTCAAAATACATTTTAATCGATTTCAAATATTTAAAAAAAAATGTAATGTCCATTTGTAATCAACGCATAAATTCATCTGAAGTATTGATTTTTTGCTTTTATATTTGTGAGTCATGCTTTGAATCGCATATGACTCATATTCGTTCATATTTGGTAGAACTTTTAAAATATCTATGTAAAATATAATAATGCATTGAGGTAATAAGAATACCTATAACTTTTATAATATGATAAAATCTTTTCGAGTTATGTACAGTTAATTTTACACACTACTTATGTTTTATAATTTTCTATTCAAAAAAAAAAAATCGGAAAAGTAGATTATTAGTTTCAGTAGTATGCATATTTCATATTCTTATTAATAATCTGATATTTGCACATTTGTAGAGTTTTCATTTTGCATTGTCTCAGAAAAATGTATTAGATTTAAAATGTAGTACAAAACATTTAAATATTTATTAGTACAATTATTATAGTAATTATTACTTACTATAAAGATCAATACATATATTGGTTCTAAAATCTGTAATATTTAATTTGCGGTTAAAAATTAAATTATATTAAAATTTTTACACGGTCTGTAGGCTTGTAAAAATTAAAAATAATCATCAATATTTCTATAGGCTATGGGACCACAATTAAACTTCAATTATATTAAAGTATATAATATTATTAACGTTAATTCTGATTTACAAGATATATTATAATAATGAATACAATATAATTTAATTAATAATATAATTGGTTGCTATAATTAATTTAATAACCTACTAAATTATTAATATATTATACGTCATACTACATCAAAATATTATTCATAATTAATATATAAACCTCGTATTTATTCATCTATATGCACATTATATATTATGAAAAATGCATGTAAATTTATATGAAGTAGAAAGGTTATACGTTAGTCATTAATAGTATAAAAACTATCTATATATTCTTATCTTATAAATAATTTATTTGATACGTATAAATTAGTCATTCAGTATTTTTCAACATTTCAAATCTTAAAATATACCTAACCATATTTTAAGATTAGAGAATAAATAAAATGTCTATGCAATTTAAACTACATTTTTGGAAGATGTAAAACTATCAAGACCATCTATTGAGCACGTATTTTCTATTCGATATAAATAATAATTTCTCACGTCAAATAAATTAAATTTAACCTATATTATACTTTGAAGGATAGTGGTACACACGATTTGGTACACATGCGCATCGGATTAACAAGTAGTTCTTCTCAAACTTACATAACATATACACGGATGAGTATAATACTGTCATCAATACTTACTAGTATTAACTATAATTGAAATGAGAAATTTAAGAGCAAACCAATATAACACACAAGAATGAATATTTGTTGTTAGATGATTTATTTTTGTATTCTTTAATATTGACAGTATTATAAACGTCATCCGTGTTAAAATACCCGAAAAACGATATTATTGGACTTCAATTTTTTAGCTTTTCGCTAACTTCAATGGTAATATTAAGTTTATGAATCATCTTCATTGACGTCTCAGACCTTTGAATTGGAATAAAACGAAACAAAAAATTTTCAGTTTGCATAGAATTTAAAATATAATTGATTTGTTTTCTCAAAATGCGTTTAATAATGTTTAGGTACACCTCCTTACATCAGCCATTTATTATTACTTTTATTTTTAATCACATGTTATTTCATTCGATATATATATATATATGAAAATATAGCAAAAATGAATGAATATTGTTCGTACTTTAAACGTTAAATGACGTACATATTTGATATATGATATATATATATATATATATATATATATATATATATATAGGTACATCACGGTAGCATTTATGTTGAATGTCTAAATTCCGTGTTAGGTTCTAAAGGTAAGAAATGTTTATTAAAGTATAACAATATTTATAAATATTTATTACATTTATTTTAAATAAGATTACAGTAAATCAGTCAACGTATAATATACAGTGTGTTTCACTCAAATGGTAACACGTAATATTTCAGTTCAGGGACCTCAGATTGAATTGGAGTTTTTTCGACGAGCTAGGTTATACTAAAATACACATTTTGTGATCATTTTTGAATTTTTAAGCCTTTATTTGTGCGCATGCGCAACAAAACTTACATTTTTTTAAATGGCAACACCTATTTTCAACACCAGATTTCAATAGAACTATTTTTTTTAATCAACTTTGATAAATAAACTTTTTTTCTATCTCAAAAATTGACTGAATTACGGCAATCCTAAGTTTTAACAAAAAATAAAAATTTCTAAACTTTTCAATGTTCTGTATTTTATCATTATATGTACTATTATTTTTGGTTGGAAGCAATATAAAGGGCATGCGTTTAAAGGTTATTTAAATAATGTAAAAATTTTATTTTTATAATTAAGTTTAAATTTAGTATAAATTAACGATTTCCAACCAACAATAATAGTATAATGATAAAATACAGAACATTGAAAAGTTTAGAAATTTTTATTTTTTGTTAAAACTTAGGATTGCCGTAATTTAGTCAATTTTTGAGATAGAAAAAAAGTTTATTTATCAAAGTTGATTAAAAAAAATAGTTCTATTGAAATTTGGTGTTGAAAATAGGTGTTGCCATTTAAAAAAATGTAAGTTTTGTTGCGCATGCGCACAAATAAAGGCTTAAAAATTCGAAAATAATCACAAAATGTGTATTTTAGTATTACCTAGCTCCTCGAAAAAACCCCAATTTAATCTGAGGTACCTGAACTGAAATATTACGTGTTACCATTTGAGTGAAACACACTGTATAAATAACAATAAATAACAATAAATAGATAATAAATAGCAGTGGCGTAGCTAGAAAAATATTTTGAGGGGGTTTTAATTTTTAAATTATCTTCTACATAAGTACCAACTTTTTAATTTGAATAAGTCAATAAAACATAAGTTAAAATATAAAATGTGTTATTATTTAGTTAATTGAAACAGAAAATTGTTTAATTATGATATAATACAACCTTATATCTTAAAATGATTGTATATTTTAAGAGAGATATTTTGTGGAGGGGAGGATTATAACCCGTTAACCTCCTCTGGCTACGCTATTTGTAAATAAATATAAATAATAAAATAATAAATAGAATTAAATGATAATAAAAACTCCAACTTAGATCTAGTAAATTATATGTCCTAGACTAATAGTACTGTTTGTGTTTAATTTAACATTCAGTACAGTTATTTATCGATAAGCGTTACAATGAAAACAATATATATCTATTGATTATTGAACATTATCAATTACAGTTATTAGTGAAAAAATAATAGAGAGAAGACAATTTTCAAAATACTTTACAAAGGACAACGATTTCACTTAAAATGCTTGATAAATTATATATTTATTACATATTTTGTTATGTTTGTTATTTTGTTATATTTGTTAAATATTACATATTTACATATTTTGTTTTTAATGTATTTCATCGTTTTTTCCTTTTACGAAGTTACAATTTGTGTCATTTGTGCTAGTGCATTGAACCCTTTTTCGACCGTTTTAGCTTACGAAATCCGTATTATAATTATAAAAGTTGCAATTTATTTATATAATTAATACAAATTCTAATACAATTTTATAATTTAATAAATAGTGATCGATATTAAAATTGATGAGAAACAATTTGGGTGGAGTAGGAGCCACCCCTCCAATAGTGCCACCCCTCCATGTCGACCATAACTGCTGGATATTCGCAGGAAAAAGCGGTCGTTTTTCGTTGTCAGTCATCACACATCCGAACGAGTTTTCGTTCTCAGTCGTCGATCACGATACCAGGATAGCATGCAGCGGTACCGAACGTTGCAACTCAGAATGTTAGTGCGACATATATGAGTCGATAGCCGGTCATAAAGTCCTGGTATGCTGTTGCCCTATTTGACGTAACCGCCAACGGTTCATCGTCGCTTCGTCCGCCGCTTCATGACCGTTATTTAATTAATTGAATGTTAATTTAATTAATTATTTCCTACTCCATTTCACTATTCACTCCTTTCTATTTTTCGATTTCTCATTTCAATACATTGTGCCTTTCCTACAGGATTCGTTTTGTTTCTTCCCTTCCTCCTTAGGGCCGTTCTTACAATGTTCGGTTAAGTATCCGGTAGAATTCTGTCGGTTAACACATGATAAATTCTTCCGGTTAGCGTTATCAGGCACTAACCAAACATTTTAAGAACGGCCCTTAGAGTTTTTTAGTTATAACTTAATCCTTTTGAAACACGATTCTAGTATCTGTTGAAAATATCTTACATAATATATATATATATATTTATGTATTTCATATGTAATCATATAGTATAATATGTAATTTATACATAGTATTGTATCCGTCTGGTTTCGCATTATTACGCGTTCATCGTTCATTCATGCCCTATGGTATACTCACCTTAATTTTCGTTCTGAAAAAATTAGCGTCCTAGTGTCTTATTTTACGTTGCAAAATCGGTTAAATATAGTGCAATTACTACTTATTTTAATTTTTTATTTTAATATCTGCTTGATAAGAATTTATGATCACTTATTGATCAATTACTTCCCACCATAAGTAACATAACCGGGTGGAGTCCATGGGTCTGCACCTCTCCTCCTTCACAAAATACTGTTGATTACTGTACTTAGATACTGTAATTAGTATTTAATATTCTTAAATATTCTCCCTCATAAATTGCAATGACATAATAACCCACATTCAAGGTTTTTCTGATTTGTTGTGCTTCAGAACTTGTTTCACCTAAATTAGTAACATCCTTACAATTAATGACTGGGTTTTTTTGATAGGAACTTGGTTTTTGTCTGTAGATTTTCTCTTATTTTCAGTCTCATTTTTTTTATAAGTCTTACATTTCTTTTTTGTAAAATAAGAGTTTTTTTAGCTAGCTTTGTATCTTCATCCATTTGCTTTAAGTTATAGCATAAGTAACAAGTATAATGTATGAAATTTTCAGGCTAATTATGGTAAAGTTTTACAAGTTAATTCTACGTGATTACTATGTCGAATCCATTTAATAAAATCAACTTTAATAATTCTCTAACATTCAGAAATGCCACAATTATTAAATGTATTAAAAATTATTAGGTATTTATAAAATACTTTTATTTAATTTATTTAATAGACGTGTTAAAGATTCTTCTTCTTCTGCTGGAATTTAATACTCTTGGAGAGTTTTTGTCGCCATCACGATCTGCCTCCATTCTTCCCTGTTATGAACTGATGTCCTCCACTCTCGTACTCCTATTATCTTGAGATCTTCTTCTACTGAATCCAACCATCTTTTCCTATGCTGTCCGCGAGGCCTCTTTCCCGTAGGCCTCCATTCCAGCACCGCTCTAATCGTCTCTTCCTCACTTCTGCGCATTACGTGACCAAGCCATTGTATTCGCTGGCCACTAATGAAACTAGTAACTGGTGCCAGTTCTAACTGTGATAAAGATATAAAATGATTATTATATTAAATACATATTTTAATATTATAATTAAGAATAATATAAAGATTTTGTCATCAGTGTTGTCAGACGACTTTTATTTTGATGATTTTTGTTCACGTTGACGTCACTGATAGAGAACTGGTATAAATCGTGGTTATACATTCTTATCATTTTTCTGACAACTACCTTGTACCCACGGACTAAGATAGAGTCTAAGGTCTATCTTAGTCCGTGCTTGTACCCCTATTTTTCGTAGGACAGTACTCTACTTTTATGCGTGTCCTAGTGTCCTTAACAATAGTATTTTTTTTTAAATATTATAGGCTAAATATATATATGTTATATTTTTTTATAATTTGAATTATACAAAATTTATAAAATTTGTATATTTTATAAATATATAAATAAAGTTTTAGATTCTGAACGGAGTGATTGGTTTTACAATGATATGTATCTTTTTTTATTATTTTTTTTTTTTTTTTGTGTCTGACGACTCCTTTTTTGGCAGTAAAAATGCTTAAATTTTCTTAAACAGCAACTTTTCTGAAAGGAAAATGAATGCAGATGGTACTTTAGCAAGTCAAAAATCAAACTTTTTTAGTACTTTTTAAAAGCGTCGAAAAAAACGATAAAAAAAATTACGAAAAAACGGGAAATTTTACGCAAATCCACGTTTTGACAAAATACATTTTTTTAATATGCTCTAACTCAAAACTGCAAATATTTGGAATTTTCACTAAATCTTTATATTGGCTTTTTCTATACATGGTTATGTTTTCAAAGTATTATGACTTATTTATAGACAGTTTTAATTTTCAATTTCTGTAAGTTTTTTTTTTTTTAAATATCCATAAAATTTATTTGGCTGTCCAAAAACTGTTGAAAATTTATTATACAAGATTTATTATAAGTTATACTTGTTGTAACTAAAAAATATCGAAGATCGTTTCACTTTTTTCAAATTTTTTTTATAAGTCCATAAAGCTCAAATTTGTATAAAATATGTTAAAATCGCGATAATTTGCAGGTTATTTTGTAGTTGAAAATTCATAAATTTTTTTCTGTTTATGTTTAAGGTTCAAAATGTTAACACTAAGTTATCCATAAGCTACTCTTCAAAAGTCTATAAAAAAAATTTCTATCGGACTTAAAGGAAAAAAAATTTTTTATAAGCGTTTGAACAGCGAATATTAATAAATAATAATGTATTATATTCTCGACTAACATACCTATCATCTCCGTTCAGAATCGTTTTTCGTATACAATGATACCTATCTTTGAATTCAAATTTAACAAATCGATTGTAATGACCTATCCTAAGAACGAGTCGCACTCCACCCCCAACCGTACAGCAGAGCGAGGCCCATCCGGTTCTTTTTTATTTATTTGTTTAAATTTTACACTTGGTATTTTTACCTTCAAAAAGAACCGGATGGGCCTCGCTCTGCTGTACACTTGGGGGTGGAGTGCGACTCTTCATAGGATAGGTCATTATAATGGATTTGTTAAATTTGAATTCAATGATAGGTATCATTGTATACGAAAAACGATTCTGAACGGAGATGATATGTTAGTCTAGAATATAATACATTGTTATTTATAAATATTGTAATAAGTATATTTTATTTTGAAACGAAAAATTTAGAAAAATTGTCTATAAATAAGTCAAAATATGTCAAAATACTTTGAAAACTTAACCATGTATAGAAAACGTCAATATAAAGATTTGGTGAAAATTTCAAGTTGTTGTGGTTTTTCGTTTTTGAGTTGGAGCATTTTAAAAAAAACCGATATCTTTGTCTGTCTAGAATATTATACATTATATTATATTTTACATGTAATTTTATGTCAATATTCGCTGTTCAAACGGTTATAAAAAAAAATTGTGCCAATGGATTTTAATAATTTTTAAATGACTATAAGAACTACTTCTGTGGAATCTTCTATTAAATTTTTAAGTATTTTGTACGAGCCAAATTTTTTTTATCACCGATTATAAAAATAAAATGTAAAAAAATCGAATATTTTAAATGCCTATAAGTGGCTTAAAAATCAATATTATATTTTGAAAAAAATATGACATAAAGGAAATACCAATCTTAACAGCTGGTAGAAATTTCAAAAATCTGCGACTTATACTTTTTGAATTATAACAAATATTTAAAATCGTCTGAGAATAAATCGCTATTTTATGCAGTTTCGTAAATATTTAAATTTCAAACAGTCATACAATTTTTTCCTCTTAGTCCGGTAGAAATTTTTTTAAAGATTTTTGAAGAGTAGCTCATAGATAACCTAGTGTTAAAATTTTGAACCTTACGTATGAACAGAAAAAATTTTATGAATTTTTATCTACAAAATAACTTGCAAATTATCGTGATTTTTACATATTTCGTATAAATTGGAACTTTGAGCACTTATAAAAAAAAATTGTGACTTACGATTTTAGATTTTTTTTTATCAGTTAAGGAACAATTTATAAGAAACCTTGTATTAAATTTTCAAGATTTTCTGGGCAGCCAAAAAAATTTTATCGTTATTTAAAAAAAAATACTTAAAAAAATTGAAAATTTCAATTGTCTATAAATAGCTCAATAAAAGTCAAAATTTAATGGTGTATAGATAACGCTAATCTAAACATTTGGTGAAAATTTCAAGTATTTACATCGATTAATTTTTGAGTTATAGCAAAATAAAAAATTTGATTATGTCGAAAACTGGTTTTGCGTAAAAACTCCCGTTTTTCCCAAATTTTTTTATGGTTTTTCCCGTCGCATTTAAAAAATATTGGAAATTTTTTACTTTTGACCCCCCAAAGTACCAAATAGATTCACTTTCCTTTCAGAAAAGTTGCTTTATAAGGCAATCGAAGCATTTTTACTGCCCCAAATCGTGTCATATAATTTCAAATTATTAGTTTTTATAGTTGATAATGATAATGAAAAATGAAGTAATCAGATCAAAAAAAAAAAAATATAATTTTTATAGAAGGAGATGATCTGGACTATGGTACATAGGCTATGCCTATGACATGGGTAAAACGGATAGAATAGTTTACGCATTGGCCAATTATGACATATTACCATACTTATAGTTTATAAAAGTAAAAAAAAAAGGGTGTCCGGTAAAGTATAAATATACCATGGTTATTACACAGATAGAAAGACAAATTTTTGTATTCAAAACGGATTTTTGAAAAAAATGGACATAACTGGTTATTGCACCAGTGCCTTCAATTTGAAAATACCAATGTTTTAGTAAATTACGCAAATGTTCTAAATTTTTCATTATCATAATTTTTGAAACAAATTGTATCTAAATGGATAACGTCTTTTCAATAATCAAAAAATATAAAAATTAGATGGGGCAGAAAATGTTCTTCGATTTTTAAAAAGCTCGATTATTCTTTTCATTAAAGAAAATTGAAAAACGTTCCATTTGTTATCATCCCTGCACTATGTGAACCATAGGAATTTAAAATATTCATAACACTTGATGTAAAGCATACATGATATATACACTCAGAAACACTGATGAAAATATTATTAGTTATAGTTTGTAACAAACAATAGGTCAGTCGTCAGATAAGTAAAATACAATGCACTTAATATTAATCAAAACATAAATTTCATGTGTTTAATATAATAAGACCTGACCAAGACCGACCAATTTTGCTATCTTAACGAGGTTCACAAAAATAAATTATTAATTTTTTTGCTTCAGTATATATTATGTATATTATTATTTTAATAAATATGTAGATATAAATTGCTTAAATGCAATACCTACATACGTAGCGTACTACCCATTCTTTGGCTTTTGATGTCAAATCCAAAAGCTCACAATTAAAGTGAAATTTTGTAGATCCTCGTGGTAGGAGATAGCAGTTTTATAGTCTTTTATGAAACTTTTTGTTTTTTCATAGTATTTGTCAAATTCATTTTCTATGTCATTTTTACCTTGATTTTCAACAATGAATATGACAGAATCAAGAGTTTGCTATGTCTGAAGGTCATAAAAATGTGTATAGTGTTCAAGATCAACAATAAAAATATCTTAAATTTTAGTCAGGAAATTTTCATCAAAATTTACCTCAGACCCATCAATCAGGAATCCAGATTTATAGTGTCTAGGACAGTTATTGATCTGATAAGCTAAGCTGGTTAACAGAAAAAAAATTTCAGTTTACAAACAAATGACTTAGCATGAATTTAAAGTAGTACGACTAAGTGTAAAATACTCCTTGGTCCATAAGTTGATAAATTTTATTACAGTTTTAAATGTCATTTTAATGGTATGGACAATACCATTTAAATGGTATAGACAATACCATGGTAATTGTTAAATTGACAGTTTGCCAGCCATAAATAGCTGTAATTTAAGTTAAGTTTTTTCCCGCAAAATTTTTCATGTTATTTTCTGTTTTATCATGAATTTTGATCCAATTTTGACATGGATATCGGACTGTTTTTGTCTCAGCAAGGTTTTACTGTAAATTAATATTATTCAAGAAGTTAAATTTATAATTTCATTTAACATTTTTACCGATAACAGAATAAAATAAATACAAAAACTGAATGACAATTTTCAATAAACATTATGCATTACTAGGACTTGGATTTAAACGCTTTTTAAATATTGAAAAATGCTCTAAAAATATATAATTTAAAACCCAGACCAAAGAACTTATAAGTAAACTAATTAATTATTATTTAAAATACTTCATTTTTATTATGAGTTATGAATACTAACTACCCATGTAGTTTTAAGTAATCATTTTTGTCAAGTATTTTCAATTTTTATCAAAATAATGAAAACTATTTGTTTTATATTCTACAGTATTCACTTGTGTAATTTAATTTTTAGTTATTTTACATCATAATATTTCTTAAATATATCATATCTTTAACTCTAAACTAATAAACATAAGTATATTATAATATTTTATTTAATAGTAATAGTAATAATAATAATAATAATAATAATAATAATAAAAACAAAATCAAACATTAAAAACAAAATAAGGTTTTCAAATTCTTAAAAAGAAAATAAAACTATAATCTAACAAATTGTTAATCTATTTCCAAGAAAAATAACTACATAAATATTAAATAATAGTGTAATTGATTATTTTAACTGTTTAACTTGATATTGTAAATTAATATTTTCATGCACACGTTTAATATTGTAACAAATCTATAACATTCAGAGGCATCTGAATGAAGTAGGATTTGTTATGTGTTTCAATTGCCAATTTATTAATGTCATCAAATTCATTAATAAGATTAATAACCTTTACATTTTCTGCAGATTTAGCAACTCTATCTAAATAATAAATAGGATTTATGGGTAAATCATAATTTATTATCCAAGCTGCAGTTTGAAATTGATTTCCTTTGATTGGATCTGTTGTAATTAGCATATTTAGTACGTTTGAATAAAACATATTAAGTTTTTGTTCACGTTCAGGTGCACTGATTTCCAAATGAAAAAGTGATACTGCATAATTTAATTTTTGTAAAGATTCACATAGTTTTTCCGCTCTAGCTACAGTGTTACAGAAGATGATAGTTTTCTGTAACTTTAAACTTTCAACAATTTCACAAAGAGCATTCATTTTCCAATCTTCTTGAGTGTTCAAATAAAACTGTTTGGGAAGATCTATGATTAAGATAAAAACATTTTAAGATTTATTACATCATATTTTATGACAAAATAAGTTTAATAGAATTATCTACATCAAATTATATTTCGTAAGCACTACAAACAATAATTTATTAAGATATACTTTTAAGAATCTTTGTATCTTTTTCTTTTTCTTCATTAATAATAACCAATGGATCCCGCAAGGTATCCATGAATACGTCTAATACATGATCAAGTCTATCTGATGTCAACAAAGTAATTTGTTTGTTATTTGGTAGTTTCTCCATAATTTTTTGAATTAGCTTGATAGAGCTATGAGACAACATATTTTCAACTTGATTCATGACAACGGTATGTATGCATTCAGTACGCAGTGATTTACATGCAATCATATTAAATATTCCAGCTGGTGTACCAACTATTACATGTGGTATAACAGATAGTTTTCTTGGAACATTATCACCACCAATACATACATTCACACCCATAAAATCTCCAATGCTCAATATGATCTACATTTAAAGAAGAGCAATTAAATAATATTACTGAAACAAAAACAGTCAAAACCATATAATAAAATATACCTTTTGAATGTGTACAGCAAGGTCCCGAGTTGGTACTATTATTAAAACTTGGCACTCTTTTAAAGTGTTACTAATTCGTTGTAGTATTGGAATAGTAAACATCATTGTTCTCCCATTTCCCGGTCCAGATAAAACAATCATGTCTCGCCCATTCAAACAGTGTACAATAACACGTTTTTGTAAATCGGTAGGATTGACAAAACCAAGTGAGTAAATGCCACGTAGAATATCAATTTTTAAATTCATATCATTAAAACTATTGATATTTTTTTCTGAAAAACTGTTAGTAAATAGTGACTTTGATTCACTATATTCACTAGACTCTGTTGATTCTATGGGTTCATTTTTGTTTGTTGTCTGCTGAGAAAGATAAATAAATAAAAAATAAAAATAAAAGAAGAAAAGTATAAAAAGATAATTCATACTTCGTTAAGCTCATGTTCACTATTCAAAGATTTCTCACAATCAGATTGAGTTGACATATTTGGTTCTTTAAATTCATTTTTGTTTGTTGTCTATTAAGAGAAAAAATATATTTTTACAATATAAATTATGTAAAAAAGTATATAACATACTTCAATAAACTCAGATACATTATTTAACAATAACTGTTCATAGCCTGCTAAAACTGAACCCACTTCTTTTTTTAATACATTGTAATATTCTATTTTATCTGAGATTTTGTTATTTTCAGTATTTTCCTTCAATGATTCATTTACATAGTTTAAAGTCTCATTCAATTTATCTTCCATCTAATATTATAATACAAATAAAATATTAAAATTGTAGATACATTTTAATTATTTATTACTAATTCTATATATTAAAATATTTATTTTATTAGGAAAGAAAAATATAAATATTGTTGAAATCATTCATCACACCTACATAAAACCAACCATTTTAATTACAATAATTTTGTAGTCACCATGGATACTCACCATCGATTAATTCCTGTCGAATATATTAGTTACTAATATTTAATAATAGACACATAATCATAGAAAACTTACTCTAACCAAATTGTATTGGCCTAAAATGTATTTTTAACAGTTTCTGTTATAAAACATATATTCAAACAATATTTAAATATTTTATATGAATGAATAATATGTAGATAGATGATAGAATAATATTGTAATATAACATAAAGATATTCTCATATTATTAATTGAATATAAAATTAATAGAATAAATAAATATGTATGTACTAACTTTAACAGATGAGAGTCCTTGTTGCAATAATAATTGAGGTATTTTCAATAGCAAATCACCTATAGTATGTTTAGGATCAGAATTTACACTCTGTGTATTTTTTATGAAATTTGATGAACTGGACTCTTGATGTTGTAAATTGTTGTTGTTAGAATTTGTAACTACATTTTTCACATGTGATTCAAGATTTTCCTATAAAACAAACGTTTTAATATTAAAAATACTAAGAGAACTGTTTTAAAACCAATGTAAACAATAATAACTTACCTCAACCTTATCAGATAAATTGTCATAATTATTTAACAATTTGTTTATGCTTTCAGCTTCAATATTTGAGCTTGTAGAAGCCTTTGGCTCAATATTTGTGCTTGTGGAAGCCTTTGGCTCAATATTTGTGCTTGTGGAAGCCTTTGGCTCAATATTTGTGCTTGTAGAAGCTTTTGGCTCATTATTAAAGTTAGTAGATGTTGATTCTTTGTCAATATTTGGAGTTTTTAAGTGTTTCTATAATATCAATATATTAAATATACGCATATAAATATTTCACAATTTAACAGATAGATTTCTAAACTTACCTCTTCTGAAAAGTTAAGTATTTCTTGATCAGTTACTACATCATACTGATCTAAAAATTGCATACATTCATCAATACTGTTATCAGTCACAATTGAATCAACATTAGAAAGTGTTTTATTTACACCTGACAGTACTTGATGTGCTGCTTTCTTCATGTACAGCTTATGAGATGAAACTGAATCTTTTTCTATTGACTCAGAAGGAATGTTATGAGTAATTTGAGATAATGAAGTTTTAGAAATGTTTGTATCAAATTTAGAAACATTTGGTTTTAAATCAATAGAAGATTGTGACCCAAAGTTTTTCTTTTGATCCTCAAATTCTAATTTGTTTTCTAAAATAGATTTCAAATACTTAAGCGGCTCAATTTCAGCACGTAATCTTCCAATCAAGTTTTCTAATGAACTTATCATTTCTTTTTTTTTTTCAAGATTAGATATTTTGGCTTTTAATTCATCTATGGACAAACATTCATTGAGAACAAAAACATGTTTTTCCAATAATTCTTTTTCAGCACGTAACATTTTTAATTGATGTAATAAGTTATTCTGATTGTTTAATTCGGACTCCATCATAGTCGTAATCAACTTTCAATATAGATTTTTAAAATTCTAAATAAAAAACAAATATGATAAATTAGATAAATTATTAAATTGTAAATATAAGACTAATGTTATTTTAGAAGATCCTCAATCTTTTAAAAATGAATACATTTTTTAAAAAAAATAACACTTGTTTAGATAATAACTAGGGACCGGATTTATATGCAAATGCATATATATATTTGAATAAGCTTTTTGAAATGTGATGAAAATTGTCCCCGATTTAGATCACTCTTATTAAAATAACACTAATTTTATTTTGCATATTTTGCATATTTCAACGTTTTTACCTATTAAATGCATATTTGTAGTTTTAAAGTGCATATTATTGTTTATAACACATATATGTTTGTTTTTCGTCGTATTTTCACGTTCACAGCCACATAATATCGATAAATTGACATCAGTCTTTGTTTCCAAAGATAAGATTACATACTTTATATAGTCATATATAGCATATATAGTAACGAAGACGACAAAATACTTTAAAAGCTTTTTTATACTTTTTTAATACCATATTAATTAATAAATATTGTTACATCATTTTACATAATACATTTACATATTTTTACATAGGTTTAAACAAAATTTTAAGTGCATATTTAAGTACATATTTAAAAATAAATACATATTTCATAACATATTACAGCATTATTAGAAGCATATTATGGGGATTTTTTATACATATAAATCCGGTCCTTTATAATAACATACTTAACAGATTATTAACAGATTATTTAAAATTAAATTTCAGACTTAATAAACATGCATCACATCATTATAAAGAATACATTATGGTTTATGACTATAAAAGTATCTCTTTATAATATAGTCATAGACCATAATTTATTCTTATATATATATATATATATATATACATACTGGATACTGGGTTTTATTTATTCACCTCAAGTAATAATTTTATAAAGATTAGATTGTAACTGATTAGTTTTAATGTTTCACTAAATTATTATAAACATATTATGATAAAAGTCAATAGGTACATTTTAAGCTAATAGTTAATTAATTTAAAATATAAAAGATTTTTGTTTAATTTATGGACTAGACAATCATAATTTGTAATAATATTTTATATGTGTCTTTCTTGAGTACATTTATATAACTGAAATGTCATACATTAAATAATTGTAAAGAATATAAAACACTTATGACAAAAATTATTTTGTTGGTACTAAATGTATAATTCATGAAACTGTGATGATACCTATTAGCTATTTTTAACTCATGGTAAATATAATAAGGATTTGAATATTCAGTTAAGAGTTCAATCCAATTACATCAATATAATTATTATTAATTATTATAACAAAAATATCAAAAATAAATTCATCAACCCAATTTATATTAAAAATTGTTTAAGTGATAAATTAGTTTTAGAAAAATATTTTTTAAAAATGGATTATAATTGAAAAATCAGATTTAATAGATTAAATGCAGAATTAAAATTAAAATTGTAAATATAGTATTAAAATCTATTAACATGGAATGTAAATTATTTATAAAAATTATAGACTGCAAATATCGAATACTTGTTTGGATTTTAATAGAACATTTGAAAGGTTTAAATGTACAATGCATAATGAAAGGAGAGTCCAAAATTCCCAATAAAATTATCTCAAAAATGGCAGGGTAAAATAAAGTTTATTTACCAAACGCCAAAATTGAATGTTTTAGACTGTTAGTACTCACTTGAACAGTAGCAATCCTTATAGATTTTCCAAATTCAGTCTTTACAAGTAATGTAGAGTTTTGCACATTTAATATGGAAAACAATAGGAATTGTATCTAATAGATAATATTATGCTCTGCGCCAGAGGAGAAATTCAAAACAATTACAAACGTAGCAAAAATAAATTAAATATAACTGTCCGAGTAGCGAATAGAGCTAATCGTTCTACGTGGTCGGTGTTTCAACGTTTCTGGTTTGGATAGAAAAACTTAAAACTGTACCTGATATACTAACAGCGAAATGTATAATCGCCAGCAGACGGATCACGAAAACAAGAATTTCGTTCGGTTCAGGGTCAACGCAGACGGCGAGGATGATTCATACTCAGAATAAGCAACCGGTTATTTTTGTTTACGCTCGAAGTTATTACTATAAAAATAATGAGTAATCACAGACAATAATATTTTTATAAGTCTCCGTCATGATTTAAGGCATCTAAAGTTATTGTCTTCGCTCACGGATCAATAGATAATAACACGGCAGCGTGACCATATTGGACGAAGTTAAGAAAACATTGTGTGGCGATCACACTGCATAAAAGCTTTTTTTTTTCTCAATCGAATTTTGATTGCGGGAAATTCGATGGTCGTACTGGGATCTGAAATGGCTGCGAATAGCTTAAATTATTTGTTGATTGGAACGGAGTAGAGATGGGACTTATCGTTCATTAAGGTGAACTAGTTCAGTCGTTCATCGTTCACTTTAGTGAACTAGACACCGTTCAGTTTACTCACGAATCCTTGTTCGACGACAAATCGTTGACCGTTCATCATTTGGACTAGTCGTTCACCGTTCATTTGGACTAATCGTTCACCGTTCATTGGCAAATCGTTCGTTCGCTAGTCGACTTTTGAACACGACCGGCGACCGCCGCTAGTGAACGATTAGTCCGAATGAACGGTGAACGACTAGTTCAAATTATGAACGGTCAATGATTTGTCGTTGAACAAGGATTCGTGAGTAAACTGAACGGTGAACTAGTTCAGTGATAATATTATAATATTATGATAAATTGATAACATGGCGTAGTACGATAGAACGACTACAGAACAAACAGCAAAAAGTACAAAGTGAACGGTGAACGAGTCGTTCATCAAAAGTGAACTAGTTCGAAACCGGTCACTTAAGTGAATAGTTCAATTGAACTAGTTCGTTCATGAACGACACATCTCTAAAATGGAGGAGTATGGATGGGAACGAGTTTCCTTTGATATTTATAATACATAAATATGAAAATCGTCTAGTCAATGATGGTTTAAATATCTAAAAAGTTATTTTACGTAGAAATCAAGTTTTAAAACGATTCGAACAAGTTCTGAGGGAAATTGGTTTTCAAGCCCCATGTTCCTCTTTTCATGGTAAAGAAACTTAAGATTAATAGATTATTTGAACAACTCAACATATATTATTATTTTTTACTTCAAACTAGTGGTGTAATTTCAGTTTTCAATAGAGGGGGGCAAAGGTTTTGACCAGCCCAAATATACAAAAAACTGCTCACTTCGTTCACAAGAAAATATCTAGTTACATTTTATTAAATTACCATTCCCACTTCACTTATTTTAGGATTTAAATATTTTTGTATCTTATTGTTAAAACCCTTTTTACTAGGTAACAATATAATTTGCAAATATAAAGAAGCAGATATTTTATAAAAACAATTGTATACCAATACCAATTTAAACTTTGTAAACTATAATAAATTTTTTTATTGATTAACACAAATATTGTTAGTTTATTAAAGAATATGTGACAATAATTTCTTAGTAGTACTACCTAGGTACATTGTATAATATTTTAAAAATAGATATGTTTTTGCGCTAATAAAATATGAAAATGATTGCTTTTAAAATCAGACAGGGGTAAATGCTCACATTGCCCCTCACTCCAAATGACGCCACTGCTTCAAGTTTTGTCTATCTATATCAATAAATGGATTTGCTGTGGTCTATGTGTGAGTGTGAGTGTGTGTGTGTGTGTATCTCTCTCTCTTTTTTTATATACATGTTATATAAGTTCATATTTAATCATTATTGACCAACAAGGGACAATAGTAGTATATTATTCAAATAAAACATATTATTTCATCATTATTTGGACTTTCTAGAATATTTATATAATCAATGCCGCAAATAGCGGGAAACCCCAGTGCTCAGCACCGTTTAGAAAAATTGAGGCCCAAAATTTATAAAATTGTACTGTACATTTGAGAGTAGGCAGTTAACAATAAAAATCACAAGACACAAGAAAATACAATTTTTTTGCACATCAGGGCCCCACAAAACCTAGTTGCGGTACTGCATATAATATCTATTGAAATCGAAAGTGACAGCTGACAAGTTAAAAACTAAAGTGGGTTTTCCATAAGTGTCTTAATTTAAATAAATTTAACTCGAGTACGCTCGTATTAATAATTATTAGTAATATCATTACAACGTAAAACTCCGTAGAAGTAGAATAACTAAAATGTAGATAGGTACTGGATAGTATCTATTATTTACTATGGAGCAGTGGCGTATTTTGGGTGATTTGGGTGATTCATCGGGGGGGTGTCCAACATTTTTTAAAATCTCACAAACAACATTTTTAGAAATATTTACTGATGTAAAAAACATTGAACTTACTTTTTAACAATTTATTATGTTAGGAAATGATAAAAAGTTTTACGTTTGAAACTCATGTAAATGATATAATAGAAAAGTTATAGGTTATGATGAAACATTAATTTACAGTATATTAGGACTTTTTTTAAAGTCGGGGGGTGTCCAGACATGGAAGACACCTCCCCTCCTTCAAATACGCTACTGCTATGGAGTATTGGAGCACATATACTATAGGGTATGTATAATTTATATATTTTATAATATTATTATATGCGTAATATCACAAAATAGAATAATGGTAGTATACTTGTAAACACAATAATCAGTGGTTGAGTGATATCGTAGGTACCTAAACTAGTTTACTCAGCTACTATACACTGGTGCGGAACCCGAAAATAATACTTTAATAACCTCGCATAATAACAATGACAAATGTGAAAAAGTCTGAGTTTTAAAACATTTAAATGTATGCGTGAATGTTTAAAAATAAAAATGCGTAATGTATGGATGGCTTTGTACAATTTTTTTTTTCTGTGTAGTCGATATTACTGTATGGCAGAGTAACTGCGTCATGAGTTATGACTGCTATGAGGTCAAAAGCGATTATAACTAGATGTAGCTGATGTGCTATATTTATAAAATATATAGTATGTGGCAGAGAGATATAGATGTCAGTAAATATTGTATAAAAGGCAAATAAATATTCACCATAACTGAAACATAATATTATTACGTGCTATAACGTATGTGGTGGTATTTGATGGTTGCTAAATTTTAAAAATTTGCTGACTTATTCCTCTGTGCCACAGTCCACATATTCCATACTGTATATAATATTTATTATAATATATGTGCAATATGCGTGATAATTATATACCATAATAAATTATTTGATACAGAAGTAATAAAATTATATAATATAAGTTTTATAGAGATTTTATATATAATTTTGAAGAATTTATTATTTAAGGGAATATAGCTCTCAGTCAAAGGAGTCAACTGTATCCTATTAGTCATTAAAAAAAAATATATTTCAATAAAATTGTATTTAATAAGGCTTATAAGATTCATTAAATGTTTATTGGATAAACACTCGATGAACCTTATTTAGTTCTTTATGAATACCTATAAAAGTGAAACATATATTGGTATATGTAATTATATTTCTGGGTATAATAGTAATATTCTTTGGCTTTTAACCTAAAATAATAGTATAATTATTATAAATCAATTAAATTTAATTGCATTGTATCATATTTATATTAAATAGTAAATTATTAAATACAATTAATATCAATATTATAATCCCTTTTAAGTTGAAAGTTGTTGAAAACAATACCTCCAACTGTATAGATTTATGTCTTCTATAACTTCCAAATTGTGAATGTAATTTTGTAGTTGTAGTAGTTTTGAACTAAATCTATGATAGAAGGTGGAGTTGGATACAACATCTATTTGCGGTTGAGGCACTTTGTGGGAAAACATATAATATAGGTGATTGCAGGTGTATGTAAGGGTGTCTTGGGAGAGGGCTTATTTCCTCTTCCAAAAATAATGTAACTATTATTGTACTATAACTGACAAACATTTATTTTTATAATCTATTATTTAGTTCTTCTAAATATACTTTATTATTAATATTATTCTTTCCAACGGGGGTAGAAGTTTCCCTTCAGTGCCCCCCCCCCCTGGATCCGCCCATTTGTTCATGTTTATGATGTAACTAGTTAAACTAGATCCAATATAATGTTATTCGAAATTATATAGTATATGATACGGCTGATACAGCGGTATAGTATAATTAAAAGTTGCTACAACTATTTTATTATAACATTTATTTTTATTTAGGTACCATGGTTCTCGACTGTATAGTACCTACGTATATTTTTTGTAAATCCAAAATATTGATCGGTGAATCTCGTATAAAATATGGGTACAGTGCAGGTACAGTTGAGAAAGAAAGAAAATGTAAGTTATTCAAAAATACTTAATATACTTTAAAATCGATTTAATGAATCTAAAATATCATATATACGTAATATATGACTCTGTAATCGGTTTCTCGCATTGACGTAATTCTCCGCAATAATTATGTATACCTATTAATTTTGTTTTCTTGCCATTATATAAAACGATTTAAGTACTTGTATGTATAGTTTAGATTCGTTAAATTGCGATAATATTACCTGGCGTATTTACATTATTATAACGCAGTATTGTGCAATTGAATACGGAGTGTAGATCAAACTTCAACATTTTATATACGGTATGTATAATATTATGGTATACGTCGCTATATTTTATTTGTATTGTTAAACTCATATACATCGATATCCCACATAAATTCTGTTTGTAATATGCTGTTATTTCAACGTGACAAATATTTGATATTATAATCATAGACCTATACTGAGTATAAGGTCTATGATTATAATTTAGTATACCTATGTCAGTGGTTCTGAAACTGTGTTCAGCGGACTCCATGGAGTTCTTAGGCTCTATGGTCACATCTAAAATATATATAGATAATAAATATAATATTATAATATATTATATTATTTATTTATTATCTATGGAAATATATAAAAATAAAATGTTATTGGTTGCATTGGTAAATTTAAATATGTTGTATAAAAGCAGACATGCGCATTCAATTTTCTTTCATAAAACCAACTATCTAAGCATTGATAAATACACTTAAAAAATAATATCATTGTTCAAACTTAAACTTATAAATTATTAAATGGTATTTATATTATGTTTTTCTTAAATAAATTAAATTAAATACCTCATGTTTATTCAGTATACGAATAATAAAGGAACTCGAATGAAAGATGCATCATTTTTTATGAGTTATGGTTTACAACTCGCGTTCCTGGTTATAGGTGTTAGGGCTCTATGGATACTTTTTAGTATCTTGAGGACTCTACGAACAAAAATATATTGAGAATCGCTGTCCTATATTGTACATTGCCAAATAAATTTATAAGTAGTTTAAACAATAATACAAGATGTTTAAATCAACAGTTATTTCTGTAAATTAAATGTTATTGTTGACAGGAAGCCATGAAAACTCAAGGATGTGTGTATAATAATTTGTGTTCGATTATATTTTTTTTTGATTTTCTTTATTTTAATTTTAAACTATTAAAACGAAGAGTTGGTTTTGCACGTTTCAACACTATCTGAAACCAATTGCGTAGTTAAAAATGACTATACTTATGAGAAGGTGTTTGATATTTGTAGCTAATAATTATTTTTATTATTACATATTTCTTTACTAGCTGGGATTTTAGCAATGGGAGGGCCACTGTCTGCAATCATATTTTGTATGTTTACTTTTGAATTTGTAGATATCTATCAAACTTTCAATATTTAAAGGCACGTAAACTCTGTCGTTAGGTAATATATTTTTAAGAATATGGATAATATCTATAGTCAAATCAAGTCACGTGTTGCGGGAGGAATGTTTATTTCAGGGGATGACCGAGACGTATTACCCCGCCTGATTTTTTTATTTATTTATTAATTATTTACTTCTACGGTATTCTGCATACCACATACCCTCTGAAAATGTACAATACCCCTACCCCGGAATATGAACACAATTCTGTACGTTGATGCAAATCTATGACACTTCGCAAGGATAATCCATCTTCTTTCATCCATGGGCTCCATTATGTCAGCCTATGCTTGTGCTACGTACGACTCTTCAGTTTTGAAAGTAACTGTGGTTCTCGTAATCAGTGCAACATCATTCGAAAATATGATATAATAGCTCTACTCCAATCGGCATTTGTCCTTACAGTAATTCGCAATAAAGTATATTCCATAATGTCGGGTTAAGTATGGATCCTTGTCGAACTCCTCCACTAGATAATGAAACTGTTTTTTTCGTTCCATCTACAGAATATAACAGTCTTCTGATTTCACATAGTTACAGGCCCGTATTTGAGGGGAGGCAAGTGTTCCTTGTTGCCCCGGGCGGTAATTTTTTTTAATCATTAGAGGGACAGCAAATTCGTTTTATAATTATATATAATACAGGCAGGCGTGGATCCATGGGAGGGGGCGAATGGGGCGTACGCCCCCACCAAAATAGGTTTAAAATATAGTGGGTTTTCGTTTATTTTCGTGGTTCAATACAACTACTAACTAGAGTAATATACAATTACGAAAAATAAAATAATATTATTTTATATTTATTGTGTATTGACTAGTGTGATTAGGTATGTTATAGCTAATTGCGTTCCAGTATTGATCGCCGTCGATGATAAACAATTTCCAAAGTACCTACAATTTCTAATAATATCATGAAAATAAAATATGTCAACATAATTTTTGTTGCTTTTACGTATTATGTTACAATTCAGGTAGGTTAGTCGTAAGTAAACAATTTATTTTGCGCCCCCTCCGTAAAAAATTTCTGGATCCGCCCCTGAATACAGGTGGGTACATCCTTTATTTATCACAAATATAATAATACTACAGACATTGATTAAATATACAATATATTTATATTTATATTTAATCAATGCTACAGACTAAGTTTTTATTTATTTATACATATGCATTTACAAGTATCAACCGTTTAATAATTTTTGATTTTAATTTTATAAACTAATAATAATCGTTAATATGTATACAAATTAGGTAATTGAAATTCGAAATCAATATTAACAACTTAAAATAATAATTATTGTAATACCGTATACAAATAAATAAATAATAGTTTATTGCAACAAAAAACAATTTAACATGATTTGATAAAACTAGTATAAGATCAAAAGTTGCAACATATCCAATAAGCAAAAAGCTTGAATGCCGATGAGTTGAGTTCGATTTAAGTGTAACTCATTCACATACTATAGTATATGAATATGTATTCATATTATCCGTATCTCAATGTTAACACTTTTGAGTATAGATACCTCATGAGTATTCAAGTTCAGCTCGTAGTTTGTCGTCCGTCGTGATTAGTATAAACAGCTGTTCTTGTGTTATCAGTCTTTCCGATATCGCTCGTTGTTCTTGATCCCAAACAATAACGACAATTCAGTTTTTCGAGGATACTTTCGGGTAAAACTAAACTAAAATACCTATGATTGTATATTAGAGATTTTGGTTGCCTCGATTGGTAGCCAGACAATATCTTCACTGTTCTAAGTTTTTGGAATTATTTCGCGACTACGTAATCTCTTTGTTAGTGTCTTTTCGAATAATTGGTTTTTTTCCAGATAAGTAATATCGTAATGTAGATTCTGTTGATCAAAAAACTTAAAGAGATGTATTCATTGGTGTTTTGAAGTAAGTCTACTATGCAAATTTATGTTGGTTGTATGTTTCAAAAGCTACGTGTTAGTATATTTTTATAATGTTGTTTTGTTGTTAATTAATGTACAAGAGTATATTTTGGTTTGTAAAAAGGAAACTTACTTTTTGACCTTAAATTTTATACTTGCGTTGCACAACTTCTACCCATAAAAATAATTTCACAACTTAATTAAAAAAATTTTAATATCATTTTATATTGGATTTTTATATTATATATATTAATTGTTATAATCAATATCTCAAGTTAATGAACTACTAATTTAAGGATTAAATATGTATATTATTGGTTATTTGATTTAAAAATAATTTTGTTTTAGAAAGAAATGTGAAATTGAGTAAGAAATTCATAAACAAATAAATACAATGAGTTCTGAAGTTGAGAAATATGTGATAATACAAAAACAACTCCAAAATAAAATTGAAGAGTTGTTTGCTGAAAAAAAAACATTACAAAATAAAATTGATTTACTTTATGAATGTTTATCATTTGATAAAATAAAACGGAAAATTTCCGAGTTGGAAAATAAACAAAAAATTTTGACATCTTTAGAAAGTATAGTCAATAATCTAAAAAATGAAATTAAGCCATTGGATTATTTAAAACAAATATTGCATAGACAACTTATGATTTCTACTTTAAATAATAATGATTTGGACATTCAGAAACAGAAAAATTCAGAAAGTACACAGTCAACTGCAAATAGTGGATGTGCCATTGAAACATTAGATTCTTTGAGTGATATTAGTTCAGAAGATAGTGTTATGGTTTTGTCGGAGTATGAAGTTGTTTCAGATGAAGAAGTTACAAATGATATGGAAAAATCTGTTTCAAATAAAGTTATGTATGATGAAGCATTACAGATGGCATCTAGTATGCATTCATCGTTATTTGAATCATTAACTACAAATACTGGATATATTGCACCTTTATCAAATGTTAGTGACCTAAAGAAAGATGTAGAACGTGTACAAACCAATTTCAATGATATTGTTGACACAATGAGTACAAGTAATAAAAGTGAAGAACTTTTACAAATGTATGATGTAGTAAATAACAGAGATTTATTAAACTATGGTAAAAATGTTCGTAAATTATTGAAATAACATTCATATAAATAGTTTTATTTTTTGTTCAGAGTAAATGTTATTAATTATTGTCATTAGTAAATATATTTTCATTGTTTTATAGGATGTAGTTCAACTGAAACATAATGCAGAAATTAAATCAATCACACCTGATGCTAATCAAGTGAGATTATCCGACAAAGAATTTGGTGATAGAAATAACTCATTAAATTACAAGGAACATGATATGTTAAAATTGACTGATGATTCATTGATTAATGTCAATGCGATTGGTTCACTTGAAATTGCTCTTAAAAATGCATCAACTGTTGATATTCAAGAAACCACTGAAGTTAAAATAGTACTATTATAAAATATCAAATATTTTTCATGTGTTGTTATGGTATTTAATAATTTTTGTTTTTTAGGATAACACATTATCAGAAGGAAACACAGAAATAGATACCCTCAGACAGAATAATCAATTGATAAATAGATTAAAAGATGATATTGAAATACTGCCATTTAAACTTAACTCTGAGAATATTTTAAGAGAATACAACGAACAAAAAGAAAAAATTGAGATAGATACCCTTAAACAAAATTGTCAGTTGATAAATATTTTAAAAGATGACCATGAGTTTACGCCTGTGGTACTTAGCACTGGACTTATTTCAAAAGAATATTACGAACAAAAAAAAAACTTCCTGGTAGAAACTCCTGTTAAAAATAATAAACCTTCTGAACAAAAGTTTAAATCAAAAGAAGACTCTAGTGAAAATAAGAACTTTGACAATATTTGTAATTATATAGAGCATAATTATGGAAATGTAATTCATAACCCAATTTATTTGAAAAATATTTCAAAAGATGAAATTAATTCAGTAATGTTGAATATTGAAAATTCTGATGTCATGAAAAAATATAATGATTTATCTGCTAATGGTGATAAACTGTCTATTATTAATAATGATGAAAAATCTTTACAACCATGTCACATAGATAAATTTAATATTATGGATTTGAATGTTGAACTATTAAATGGTATTCGTCATCATGGCTTTAAGGATTTGATGATCTTGCAGCAACAATTTTTATTTCATTGTATTAATGGGCGTGATATTATTTTTCATTCATATCCTTGTATTGGGAAATCAACCATATGTTTCATTTCAGTGTTACAAAAAATCAATACCAGTCTTAATGAATGTCAAGCCATTATTTTAGTTCCAACATTAGAATTAGCATTATTTGGTCTTAAGGTATTTTGTTAATTTTTTAAGTTAAATTCAATTTTTAACTATATATTATTTTTAGATGATAAATTCACTTGGGAAGTTCTTAAATGTTTCTATTTGTATTGGCGGTTCCAATGTTCCTCGTAAAGTTTCACCAGTTCCTCATGTGGTGATCAGTACACCTCATGGCTTATGTGACATGATCAATTGTAATTCATTGTGTAAAGATTTCATAAAAATGCTTGTAGTCGATGATGCAGATGAAATGTTTAAATACAATGGATTTTGTAACAATATTAGACGTGTATTACTGTTCCTCAATAATAACCCCCAACTAATTATACTATCAACTTCAAAATTGGAGGAGATTTTTGATCAGTTTTCTGAAATAATGCAGAATCCTGAGTATATTATAGTTCCAGATGAAAAACCTTTACTGGAAGGTAATTTTTTAAATTTTTCTGTTTATAACTTACATTATTATTGTTTATTAAAACATTAGTATTATTTGTTTGTAGACATTTCACAATATTGCGTTACTGTACCTGAAGAATGGAAATTTGATGCTCTCTATGAACTTTATGAAGCTCTAAATTTAATGCGTACCATTATTTATTGTAAAACATGGAATAAATCTCTAGAAGTAGCAGTAAACCTGCGTCTTAAATCTTGTACAGTATCTGCTGTACATCAAGACATGGATACTAGTCACCGGCAACTCATAATACATCAGTTTCGATCTGATCTATGTAAACTATTAGTTACTACTGAGTTGCTGAAAGGTGAAGATTTTTCTGAAGTATTGTGGGTCATTAATTATGATCTGCCTACAAATCCAAAAAATTATGTACGTAGAATTGTTGGTTGTTTTGATCGCCGTGTGAAAGTGATAAATTTCATTACAAAAAATGATATAATAGCTAAGAAAAACATTGAGACTTCTTTTAATATGTGTATGCTCAATTTTCCTCAGAATGTGACTGATTTATGTATAAATAATTTGGGTTCTGTTACTGATTCATCTTTAAATTGATTTAAATTAAAGATGGTTAATGTTTACTGTTTTAATATTATGTATTTAAACTTGTTTTTTGTTACTGTAAAATTATTATTAATCATACTTATCATATTTTTTTCATTACTGATATAATGTCAGATAAATTGATTTTGTTGTATGTAAGGAGGGTTTTTTAATTTTACAACGTTTTTTCAACTTTGAAACATTAAATTTATTGTCATAACTTCTGAATTACCTTATTTTTCATATTATTAAAATTTTTAAATCCGAAAATGTTTCTGTAATAAACATGTATTTATTTATAAATATTATTATGTGATAAATGTTGTATTTTATTTATTTTGATGACTTAAAAGTAAAATATATTTTTTTTTATTAATTTACCATTAATGAAATATGAGATTAAAGTTGTATATTCTTTATTTTGTCTGTGGTATTGACATTATGAACTTATATTTTATTAAAATATTATTACATACATAATATGGCTATTAATTTAAATTTTAATAAAATTATGTAGTAGGTAATTTAAAAATGCTTAAAAAATAAAGAATAAATTAAGGAAATATGACTTATTTCATGTAAAGATAATTGAAAAAAAATATCAAAATTGAATTAGGTGTGCTTCATGAAAGGGATATTTAATTATTTATAGTAAAAAATTATTACCTAATTAAAATGTACCACGAATATTCTCTGGGTAATTTTATGTGTAAATACAAATGTTAGGTTGCAACATAATGGAAAGAATGCGGTTACTTTTATAGTAATGCTTTACATAATTTCAGTACAATTTTTACTGTGTAACAAAAATGTAACGGAAAGTATCCATTATCCAACACTTTAACAAAAATATAATTGATTCCGTATTGTATTTAAAAATACTTACATAAAAGATTATACTGATAAATATTTAATTGTCATTTTAAATTAGTATTATATTTGTAATTTCAATAAAATTTGAACAAAATATTATTCCAATTAGGTACCCTACGCTATACAATTTAAATAGACATTGGTCAACAACATATTTAAACTGTATAGGTACAACCATAAATTAATTTTATAAACATTTTTTAGATAATAATTAATAAAATAACAATATAAAATATAAAATAATACCAAACAATGATTTGGTTGTGGTTGACTGCGTTACAACTTACAGTTCATTCCTTTAGATTTGCGCATTCGGTAATACATATGTGCGTGAAGTTGGCCCCCCTAAATCAAGCTGGTGACTCCAAACCTTCACAGGAATTTTTCAATTAATTTGCTATAATTTGCTATGTAATTTTCAGAATTTGCATACCCACGGTTTTTTCAGAAAAACCTATTTTTGGTTCGGGGGGGGCCAACTTCACCACAGCCCCCCAATTTTAAGCTAGCGACTCCAAACCTTCGCAGAAATTTTGCATTTAATTTGCTATAATTTGCTATGTACTTTTCAGAATTTGCATACCCACGGTTTTTTCAGAAAAACCTATTTTTGGTTCAGGGGGCCAACTTCACCACAGTCCCCCAATTTTTGCCTAGCGACTCACAACCTTCGCAGAAATTTTTCAATTAATTTGCTATAATTTGCTATGTAATTTTAAAAATTTGCTTACCAGCGGTTTTCCTGAGAAAACATTTTTCATTTGGTATACTTAAAGTACCAAATAGATTCACTTTCCTTTCAGAAAAGTTGCTACATAAGGCAAATTACGCTTGTATAACTTCAATAGATATTGAGAATTTAAAAAAATCATTAGTAGTTTAGTGTAATAAATGTATAGGTATGAAGAAAATTTAATATTTAAATATGAGTGTTAATATTTTAGATTCATAGAATATTTCCCGTTGTAAGTTGCTTAAATTATTCGGATGTTCAATGCAACAATAATTTATTTATTATAATACATTTTATTTATGTCTATACTCGTATTTATAATACAATATGTCAGAATCAGTGCTGCTATAACTGTGTGTATTGCGTGTATCAAACCTATGGCCATAGCCCCAGCCTAAATAGGACCCAATGATAATAATATTTGAAAAATATGGAAAAAGCAAGAAAATAAAACCATTTTGTAATAATAATTATTTATGGAGATTGAACAATAATTGATTGACTTTGTTTTTTACACATTATCGTACATCAACGTTTCTTTTGCGGCCTGTATAATCGAAATTCAAAATAATTTTGTCTATAATTTACTAAATCAGTGGTATCAAACTGTTCTCCACAGAGCCCTAGGGCTCCACGAAAGAAATTTATGGGCATTGTGGGCATAACTTAATTAATTAAATTTAAATATTATTATATTTCTTAGGTATCAAGTAAAAACACTTGTAGAATTAAAATTTTACATATACTTTCTCATCCGATCAAAGTGTTTTAGATTAAATTGACGATTACTAGGATTTAAAGTCTCGGAGTATTCTTTCTGGTCATAATGGCATACACAAATTAAAACAATTCAAATACAGTCCTCTTTTACTCAAAATCTAAAAAGTTAAGTAGAAAAGTGATTGAACACACCTCAATATTGTATAACGCATTAAGTATACATTACTATATTAATTTTAAATTCATTCTGAAAGACTAAAACCTGTTTTTATTAAGATTTAATGTAAAACGTTTTGAAGAAAACAAACACATAATTTTCAAATAATTCCTATTAAGCCCCAACCCCATTTTCAAAAATTTTTAATTTTATAATTAAGTTAAGTATAATTTTTGAAGTCTTCTTTCTGTATTTTTTCCATTAAATCTGCTTAAAATTGGGAAGCTATAGTGAAGTTGACCCCCAAACCAAAATAGGTACATAAAAGAAATACCAATCTTAACAGCTGGTAGAATTACTTTTTGAATTATAACAAATATTTAAAATCGTTTGAGAATAAATCGCTATTTTATGCAATTTCGTAAATATTTAAATTTCAAACAGTCATAAAATTTTTTCCTCTAATTCCGGTAGAAATTTTTTTAAAGATTTTTGAAGAGTAGCTTATAGATAACCTAGTGTTAAAATGTTGAACCTTAAGTATGAACAGAAAAAATTTTATAAATTTTTATCTACAAAATAACTTGCAAATTATCGTGATTTTTACATATTTCGTATAAATTGGAACTTTGAGCACTTATAAAAAAAAATTGTGACTTACGATTTTAGATTTTTTTTTATCAGTTAAGGAACAACTTATAAGAAGCCTTGTATTAAATTTTCAAGATTTTCTAGGCAGCCAAAAAAATTTTATCGTTATTTAAAAAAAAAATACTTAAAAAATTGAAAATTTCAATTGTCTATAAATAGCTTAATAAAAGTCAAAATACTTTGAAAATTTAATGGTGTATAGAGAACGCTAATCTAAACATTTGGTGAAAATTTCAAGTATTTACATCGATTAGTTTTTGAGTTATAGCAAAATAAAAAATTTGATTATGTCGAAAACTGGTTTTGCGTAAAAACTCCCGTTTTTCCCAAATTTTTTTATGGTTTTTCCCGTCGCATTTAAAAAATATTGGAAATTTTTAACTTTTGACCCCCCAAAGTACCAAATAGATTCACTTTCCTTTCAGAAAAGTTGCTACATAAGGCAAATTACGCTTGTATAACTTCAATAGATATTGAGAATTTAAAAAAATCATTAGTAGTTTAGTGTAATAAATGTATAGGTATGAAGAAAATTTAATATTTAAATATGAGTGTTAATATTTTAGATTCATAGAATATTTCCCGTTGTAAGTTGCTTAAATTATTCGGATGTTCAATGCAACAATAATTTATTTATTATAATACATTTTATTTATGTCTATACTCGTATTTATAATACAATATGTCAGAATCAGTGCTGCTATAACTGTGTGTATTGCGTGTATCAAACCTATGGCCATAGCCCCAGCCTAAATAGGACCCAATGATAATAATATTTGAAAAATATGGAAAAAGCAAGAAAATAAAACCATTTTGTAATAATAATTATTTATGGAGATTGAACAATAATTGATTGACTTTGTTTTTTACACATTATCGTACATCAACGTTTCTTTTGCGGCCTGTATAATCGAAATTCAAAATAATTTTGTCTATAATTTACTAAATCAGTGTATCAAACTGGTCTTATTATTTAATAAATCGCTATTTTATGCAATTTCGTAAATATTTAAATTTCAACAGTCATAAAATTTTTTCCTCTAATTCCGGTAGAAATTTTTTTAAAGATTTTTGAAGAGTAGCTTATAGATAACCTAGTGTTAAAATGTTGAACCTTAAGTATGAACAGAAAAAATTTTATAAATTTTTATCTACAAAATAACTTGCAAATTATCGTGATTTTTACATATTTCGTATAAATTGGAACTTTGAGCACTTATAAAAAAAAATTGTGACTTACGATTTTAGATTTTTTTTTATCAGTTAAGGAACAACTTATAAGAAGCCTTGTATTAAATTTTCAAGATTTTCTAGGCAGCCAAAAAATTTTATCGTTATTTAAAAAAAAAATACTTAAAAAAATTGAAAATTTCAATTGTCTATAAATAGCTTAATAAAAGTCAAAATACTTTGAAAATTTAATGGTGTATAGAGAACGCTAATCTAAACATTTGGTGAAAATTTCAAGTATTTACATCGATTAGTTTTTGAGTTATAGCAAAATAAAAAATTTGATTATGTCGAAAACTGGTTTTGCGTAAAAACTCCCGTTTTTCCCAAATTTTTTTATGGTTTTTCCCGTCGCATTTAAAAAATATTGGAAATTTTTAACTTTTGACCCCCCAAAGTACCAAATAGATTCACTTTCCTTTCAGAAAAGTTGCTACATAAGGCAATCGAAGCATTTTAACTGCCCCAAAACGTGTCGACAGACACAAAAAAAAAAAAAAAAAAAAACACACATCATTGTAAAATCAATACATTCTTCACTCCGTTCAGAATCTAAAAAGCAAATTGCAGAAAGTAGTACTTAATATTATTTTTTAATAGTATTTAAACTGAAGTTAGAAAATATTATTAAATAATATATATAATATAATATATAAATTCGCAGTATCGTTTCAAGGTATGGGCCTGAAAGTTCCCGGGATTTGAAGGGCCCTCTATTTACAACAATTACATTAAAATTCCAAAATTTAATTTACATTTTTAATTAAATTTTTTTTTTTAAATTAAATATTATTGAATATAAAATATTAAAATTAGCTTTTTATAATAATAATATGCAATTTTATCAACGAAAACAAAACCAGGTGTTTTACGTCCGTAAATGACACGATGGGGCTTAAATAAATCATGACAAATTTTCGAATGTAATAATCGTCTGAATATAATTGAGATAAATGACTGTTCGTAACATGACAGTACACTTTAAAATTATAGTTAATAATAAAGTTTTTAGTAACAAATTCAAACAAGAATAAGACTTTTTACTGATTAAGTTTATTAATAGCTAATTAGTTGATATGTTCAAAAATATATGTATTGTAACTGATGTATTTAAATGCCCCCGATATATCTTAGACCCTGAGGCTTCTCATACATTATAAACGGCTATGCAATTTTGTTTGTTTAATAACTTTTTTGACGATATATTTTCAATATGCGTAATTCAATGCACGGACACGTCTAAGTTCCTATACTCGGGGACAGTACTGACAAATAATGGATAATAATATGGAGAGGGGGCACAAAAACTTTGTTATGAAACGTCGGCTATCCGTGGTTTATACACGGAAGACGAATCGAGCCGGAACTTCTTTACTTCTAAAACATATATTTATCAAATATAATTTTACAACCCGACGCTTTAGCTGACCATTAAAATTATGGGTCATGCAACTTTAATAAATCGTTGAACTTTCTGGTTTGGTCGGCTTATAAATTACTCCGGGACTACAATATGGGGATATTTACTGCACTAAGGTGTCTGTGGACGAAGCACGTGAGGTTTTTTTTTATTTTAAAAGCAAATTAACTTATAAATAAGTTTTGAAAATTGAGAAGTGTGTGTGGGATTTGTGGCCTTCTACTTACGAATAAATAAAAGTTTAGTAGGAACTTTTTCTCTTATGAGTAAATGTCGACTTAAATTACACCGGTTATTATCGTGGTGCTGACCAGTCCCAAAGTCCATTATGTTGTTCCCACATACAGAAATTTATGATTATTGTCATGTTTATTGTTAGTAAGCAATTTGTATGAAATTATAAAACTGTTTTCAGAATTTGCACGGAAATCTTTAAGCCAAGAAAAATTAATTTTTTTCAGAGAGCTGGGGTAACGTTATTCCAGTCCCTATCTCCTTTTAGAGCACTTATTTTACAAAACTTAATATGTAATTAAATATTATGTAAATGGTGTAAATTTGTACGATCGTCTTCAGTATTTGTATGGAACGAACTTGTTCACAGAGAAAAATTTATTTTTGCTTTAGGGGCTGGGGTAACATTATCTCAGCCCTCCTTTTTCCAAAAAATATATTTTACAAAATTCAAATTTGCATGTAATTAATACGTAGCTTGTAAGAATGGGTACAACGATTTTTGGAATTTTTTTCTAAAAGATTATTGATATAATCTTCTTTTTTTATTTAAACTTTTTATTTACTATTTTAATTAATTTGCAAACAAAGTATTATATTAATATAATATATAATTATTTTAGAAAAATTCGATATGCTTAAAATCTGCTTTCTTATATCATTATATTTATAATTTTATTATCAGTACTTATACCGAAGTATACTACATTTTTTATTTAGCTATCAGTATAACTATTTAGTTCAACAATTACATTATAATTAAAAGTTTAGTGAACAGAATAATGATTATATGAGAAATAATAATAATAAATTCTAGTATGTTGGCTATACAATCCAATTAAAATTGAAATAACATAATAATAAACAGTTAATATTAACAGATTAAATATTGATACATATATATTTATAATGATAATAAATACATTAACATTTTATACAAAATATACAAATTAATTTAAATTTCACTTTTGTAGATAAATTTTATTTTTAAGTTATAAAATAGAGTATGAATTAGTAACTATATTTGAGCACTTGTTTCTCAGTATACTCTCAATACAGTTTATGGAAATGTCATAACAGTATTATTTTTTCCTAATAACCGGTATTAAACGGTTTCAGAATCCTTATTTTTTTCTAGAAAACCGGAACCAAAAACGGAACCCTTAATTTAATAGTTAATTTAATAACATAAACAGGAATCGGAACCGAAAACCCAAAAGGTGCCAATCTCTGTCATGTATAATAAATTGCATCAGTTCGGTTAAAATAGTTGAGAATAGTTTAGCGTTATTATTTTACTAGAAAATATTGTGTAATATGACTTAAAATTTTATAAAAACTATTACTTTTTAAATTATCCTTGAAGAAAATAACCATAATTTACAATAAAATTTTATTATTTTATCCCTTTGTAGTGAATATAAACAATATGTTACGTCTAAGAAACATAAGAGCCTTGATAATATGAAATATTATATTGCTATAAACAATTCGAGGAAAACAAATACACGAGTACTTATTGGATACACTTATAGATATTTACTACTAAATCGTATTTATATATTTGTAATTTTGTTTTGGTTTTTATTAAGTATGGTAATATAATTGGCAGATGAGATATAGGTATTATATTGTTTCAGTGATGTTGTAGACATTTTAATAAATTACCAGATCAATGGCTATTTTGGAAAATGGAACATTAGGATTTTGGTAGTTGTGGAGGTCACTACAAAGTCGTTGATAAATAACTTCATATAATATATCTGTCTATGTATAGGGTAAATTTTATTAGTAAGTAACACTAATTTTCTTGGGATATTTTTAAAAATATTGTTTTTATATGGTTTAGTAATATCATTGATATACAACATTTTTTTGCAAAAAATTTTTATTGTTATACATGTTATTTATGGATATAATGTTTTAAGATTTTATTTTTGAAATAACAATGTACATTTTATTGCTAAGCAGAATTAGTTACAGAAAATGTATAGGTATATACGGAAGTTGAATATACATATATATGTATAACATAGGTAGTTAATTCGGATTGCTTAAGGTTTAATTTTTAGATGTTGCTGCTTAAAAAAGTAAATAAAACCTTGACAAATATTTAAAAATATTACTATATGAAAGTATAATTATATACATCTCGCTTTGCTATGGGTCTGGTCTGAGTTAAATAATAATTATCGCTAACGTTAAAGTTATTTCAAATCCAATCTGTTATAATTGTTTTATAAATATCCTGACACTTATGTGTAGTATAATTATACGTTTATTTTATATATATATATATATATAATCAAACAATAGCACACACACATGAAATAATGATTATCTATTAATTATTAAAAGTGAAAATCGTAAGTTGGTGTCATAGTTACAAAATAATTTTGATGGCTGTAATAATGTGGTAACATCGTATTATTTGAAATAGAATTTTTACGTAACCACCTGCGGAAGTATTTTTCTTCACGACTGGTCCTTGTACCGCCAAAATTATAAACATTTCTTCAGTTGTAACTTAAATGAGATTTTCACTTGTGGTAAGGAGACGGATTGATTATTTTTTATTTTAATTTGCCAAAATGATATAATTATTATCACATATGAAACAATTATATTGTCTACTGTAATAACTTAAGTGGAAAGAAGTGTGGAGTGGGAATGAATTTGTGTTGTACAAGTGGGCAAATTTGCCTTCCTCTTTGTTTAAGGTAGGGCATTCGAGGTAACAAAGATTCGGGAGCAAATTAGTGGAACTAAGTAGTCTTAAAAGTTGAATGAAATAGTACCAATTGGTTCGTCGTCGGTCTTCGGATGTCGACTAACCGAACACTTATAATAATTACAAGAACAGCATAAGGTTAAAATTAAGTGGAACAAACACTGGACCTGATGAACTGAATATATCAGGGTTGGTAATACATGTGTATAAAACGTTTTATACGTAATACGTATAATATCACAAGTATAAAACTTATAAATTGACTAAACGTATAATACGTTTCGTTTTTGAAATTAACTTTTAAAATATTAAAAAAAAAATACTTCCTATTTCAGATATTAAGTTAAGGTCTTTATGTTTATACATAGTAAAAATGTATTCGGTGACAGTGTTTTATATGCAGGTTGTATAAACAGGGTTGATAATATACGCTGTGCATATAATAGCCCACGAATAATACGTATAAAACGATTACAATTATTAAAACGTAAAATATGTTTTGTTTTTGAAATTCACTTTTAGAAAATTTAAAATACTTCTTATTTCAGATATTGAGATTTTAATTTTTATAATTGGTAAAAATATATTAGGTAGTTAAAAATTATATATGTTAAATAAGTTACAAAAAAAAAAATCTTTTTCTTTTCTCATTTTTCTTATCTATTCTTATCTATTGAAAATAATAAAAAAAATATTATAGGCGCAGAATACAATACATATATTATTAAATTTATATAAAATAAAAATTAATTGTTTCCAAAAATATTTAAAATTGTATAAATATCACAAGTACAATGAATGTACTTATTATAAATACGTCCATAATAAGATAATGATAATTATAAATAATAAATTAATGGTTCCACACTTGTCTATTTTTAATTTTAATTTTATTTTTTTATAGTTAATTTAATTTATAAATGTGTGTTTATTTATAAATGATTTTTTTTTATACAGTATAAAACGTATATAATTATGTGATATATACTATACGTTTTATACGTATTCAATCCTAGTATATTAGTCGTTTATCCTACATATTAGTACCATTATGATATTAGTATCATATTAATATTAAATTGATATAAGTCAACAGAACATAGTGTTTCGTAATATTTGGGAAATAGGTGGTAGTTTAACATGTGAACTGGAATTTCATGTATTGTATTGCACTGAAAGTTTTTATAAAAAATATTCCCAAATCGATATGACCACGAAGGCGAATTTGACTATTTAGAAGTTTGTAATTTACAATTTGTTGTTGCTTTCAACCACACTTAGGGTGCCGTTTTTTTAATTGTGTTTAAAGTTGTTGTTAATTAAGGCGAACAAGAAAATGATTAATTTGTATGTCTTAGTATGTCAGTCATTAGTCATTACATTATGTCTGTCGGAGAAGTTCTTTTTTGTTGTTATTCGGGTTGTCGCGATGTACTTACATACTATATTTTAAATGGATCTGCCTGGTTCATAGTTTAAAGTCAGATCCACCGTTAAAGGAATACGTAACTAGTGGGTACACAACCAGTGGCACAACGACAAGGGTGCTAGAGGGTGCTTAAGCACCCCCATGTTCCACGTTGTTGTTAATTAAAAATGTCTATTGTATATTGTTCCAGATTAAATATTGAACACATTTGTTAATATCGACATAGTTAGGTAATCAAATAATATTTTAATGTATCTTGTAATTAATATATTTCTGTAATTGTCGAACTGAATAGTTTATACTGCAGTTCTAAAGCGGTTCCTACACGATCAATTATATTGCACAATAATCGATATTGCGCAATATTATTGACGGTCTAGTATAGATATTGAAGGATTGTACAATATATTGAATAAATCAAATTGGGTTGGAAATTTTTTGTACAATACACAATATTATTGAATTTTTGAATATGATATTGTGCAAAATAACGTAATATTTAGTATTATATCATATCGGTTGTGAAGCCACACGAGTTGTGTCGTATTGCTACTGGTTTATATGATACACCATATCATTTTAATAAGAATTATGTCAACTAAAATGGAAGAACGAACTTTCATAATCGAATGTATTAATTTGTATCAGGATCTGCCGGCACTTTGGAATGTCATTCCTAATTCCTATAGTCATCTGGTTCAGTCATTCGTAGACAGTTCAATAATTTTTCATGACTATATTGCGCTCTTTGCTTATACCATTCTTTCATCCAATATCTTCTTTTATTTTGTTTGGGTATTTTTTGGTTCAATCCAAATTCTACTGCGATGCAAATTAATTAGGTATCGTTAAGATACATATTTAAAACTATAATAATATAGTTATAATATAATTTATAGCAGATTGTAAATGCTACCTTTCAACTGACACAGAGTAAAAAACGTAAACAACACAAACGGTCATACACAGCGGTACTACACCTGACCTGACCTGGCCAACGAATTCAACTGAATATTGTGCAATAATATTGAGAGGTTTGGGTGAAATGAATATTGAACAAAATATTGAAACAATTTTATTGACTCAATATTATTGATCGTGTAGGGGCCTAAATAAAAAAAAAAAAAAAAACAATAAATATGTTTAAGAATATAAGACAACAATTTCTTAACAAACAACGTAATTATATTAGGGCCTTGACTTTTGACGGTGGAAAATCTATTTTAATTCTATTAATACCAAGTATTTGCGCATCGTGCCGTCATGTAACATATTCCGAAACTCTTTACGTGAGGCCATACTACTATATACGTTAAATGTCGTATATAGGGAGCCTCGTTTTATGTACGGTTCGTAAGCACTTAGTTTAGGTTAGGTTAGATTAACTTACATTCATATGTTAAAAAAAGTTATAGGTACTTACCTATTTTTTATAATTAAATTTTGTAGACTTAATAATTATTATTCTGCTTACTTTTTCTCTTAACTCACTATGTCACTGGTTTAATTTGAATGTAGTTTAAAATCGCCGTCACTGAGGTAGTAGACTAAAATGGGGTATTTCGTCGAAATTTAAATTTCGAAGAAAAAAAAAGTCCCCAAATCTGTTGACAGGCATTGTTTAAAAGATGAAAAAAGAAGCGATCAAAAAGCATGTAGATATAATGTTTTTCTAATTTACTTTGTTCGGTGTTATATTTCCTCTTAACATGTATAACTATAATTCGTCATTGTTTTAACGGTTCTTTACTTATTAAATTATTACATGTATTTCTTTTTTTTTTTTTAAAAATTATTTGAGCAATAGGTAGTTTTTACTGTCCAACAATTCGGTTTTACAGATGAGATATTATGTGTATCCATCACAGAGTCGCAGAGTCTCGTAATTGGGTATAATTACTATTCAAGATTATAATTGCCATTATATTATGTTCTACAATGAATAGATATTTATTAGTTTCATATTTTGTGTTTTGAATATATTCAAAATTTCACAATAGTAATCAAGTTAAATTTTTAAAATTATTAAATTTAATTAAGTTACATTTTATATTGAACATTATTCCATAACATTATAATTGCTTGTTTACACAATCGAACATTTAGCTCACAATAATATATTGTTATTATTATTATAGCTAGTGATCACAACATAGTAGCGTTTCTCTAGGAAGTTTTTGAATCATTTAGATTTTTCGAAATCATATAATTCCAACTAATAATATGAATTCGACTATACCAGCGGTTCTCAAGGTGTGCGCCGCGGTGCCTTGGTGCTTCGTGGTGACTTTACAGGGTCGTCACGCCTGTAATAATTAAACGTTACAATATTTTCTAGTTTTATTTATTTCTATAATATAAGGTCTTTAATTTTACTATGGAAGCTAAGATAACCTCAGTTTCAAAAGAGTGTTGCCAATTGTAAAACCTCGAGAACCGCTGGACGATATAATAATATTGCAAATGATTGGTTATTTCAACCATACCGGACTAATTTTTGTTCATGAGGTCAATGGTCTCCAAAATTTTTCGTTTCGTACCGTTCTTTTGGAACTGAGGTTATCTCGTGGTACTTTTGATAAAACCAGTGAGCTTTTTTTAGATAAAAATAAATAAGACCGGCCAATTTTTTAATAAATAATATGGAAATATTAATTTTACTATAATTACCTATATACATTTTTAGTTAAGTTTTATGAATTTCGTTACTTGAGTTTAATCAGTTCTATACTGGTAAATTTAACACTCAAACTTTGGTCGCGAGACAATTTAATTATAGTTGCTTTTTCATTAGATATAAATTCAAATGGAGCAATTAAGTTGAATGGATCTTGAACACATAAACATTTCTACGTACCTAAATTCATAAGAAACGTAGTGACAATCTTATGAGAATTGCGTTTAAAACGCATATGCATTCGTGTACATATACTTGCAAGTTGCATTTGGTGAAATGTGTTGAATTATTGAAAACCTCGCCTCATCTAATTATAATAATAATAATAATAATAATAAAAATGAATGACTTGCTTTTCTTTTTTTAATTGTATC
>JASXSY010001353.1:0-97804 GCA_034509805.1 Sipha maydis
TAGCAGTAAGTAGAGCTAATTAATTTACTTTTATCGCACTAGCGACTTCGTAGCGACAAACTCATCATGTAGTAGAAACCAACTTCAAAGTTTACAACTTTAAGTTGGATGAATTTGAAATTTTTTCTAGCAACTTATGTAGAACACAGCTACATAATACAATTGTAAATAAGTTGGATACATTTCCAAAAAATCAAATGTCGTTCGATTATTTCTCCCAGAAAAATCGACTAGAATGAAATTCAAATATTTTCCATAACAATGAACATAAAATGTGTTATACTTAATGGTTTTGTCTTTGAATTTTGCTTTGACTCTTTTTGTACACCCAGACATAGTTGACACCACATCAAAACAAATAACAACTATATTCTTGAATAATACCACCTAATGAACTAAAAATACTTTGTGCATCTACTTATTTTACTCGTTTTGAACAAACAAATTGTTCTACAGGATAATTTGTACGTTTGTAAAAATAACGTATAACAATTGACAGTTGCTCATGGTGACATACATCTATATCTATCTATATATCGTTTGCTACCAAAGATACTTCTTAATTAAGTATTATATTTTAATAACCTGGTGAATAGATAAAATTAGACCGTTTAGTATATAATTAATTGTATACATAGCGTTTTTTTGTCTGATAAAAATAATCATTAAAAATGGGATACGATATTTATATGATTAAACCTTAATGAACATAATTTTTACTTTCTATATGCCCTTGGAATGGTTTTACGCCAATACCTAAATAAACAGTAATATCAATTAATTATTTCATAACTTATGTATTTTTGTATCATATTAATTCTTTCACACTGTGAGTATTTTCTCTCTGTTTTTTCTATAACTACATCAATAAGTTTTTAAATTTAAAAAAAAATTTAAAAAATATTGTACTATTTAAATGATTTTTGGATTTTTCGCGTATACTGAATTACGGGAAAAAAATAAAAACTTTATATTCTTACTATTGTACTTACTATCTTTAGTCCTATTTACATACTTGAAACATATTTAAAATTGTATACATACAATGTTTCTAGGGATATTTTACCAAAAAGTATGTATTTTTCTACATATAATATGATATAATATAATAAATAACATAATATATTAAACACAAACATCCAACACAACACATTCATTTAAATAATTTATTTAATTTCAAAATTAATTAATTTTATTAATTCATAAGTTGAACCAAAATAAAATAAAACTATCGATTTAAAATATATAACTTTAAGTTAGCTATAATGTAATTTTTAAATCATTGATACAATAAATGTATAAACACCATATAACACTAAACACAAAAAATGTTACAATTGTGTATAATGGTTCACTAACAGCATTTGATGGATGATAAATTAATGGAACTGTATCATTAGGATCAGGATTAATTCAGTTAATTATTGATACAATTACATATATAGTTGTGAAACAGAATGAAAATTGAAACACTTTTTTTAAATATTGTTTTATAATTATTTATAATTGTCTATAAACATTGAAAATGCGGGCCATAAAAAATGAATCGTGGACCGCGTATATCACATACCTGATGCAACTATTGGCCGATATGAAGACCATTAAAAAATAATAAATTATTAACATATATTCACAGATCAAAAAAGTTGTAATGTCTATGTTTATTATTTATTATGCGGGCAACTGACAATCTGGCATTAATATTTAAATTATTAATGATAAATCACGTTATTGTATTAAAAAACACAAACGAACAACGAACATGAAAATTGATAATATATCGGTCTGATTTCGACTGGAATATCGCCGATTAAACCGGTATAAACCATAATTATTCTATGTCTATAGTAAAAGCCATCGTGACTATGTGACTATGCGCGAAGCAAAACAATATAAAAACATCATGCTTGGGACACAGCAAACGCTATGTTTACGTATTATTTATTGTATAAAATTACATTATAATATTATTTTAAAACTATGGGAGAAAAGTTCATCGCAGGAAGGGCGGTCAAACACCCTGCCCTCCTCTTGTTGCGCATGCCTATAGATATACACATTAATGTTACCATCAATTTTGTTGAGAATATACTACGTCGGCGAATATCTAAATATGGAAATTTTTATGATTAGTACAGTGATGATGGTGGAGGTGAAAATACTAACAAAAAAAAAAAAGAAAGAAAAATTATGTAAATGTTAATTTATCTCTGTTTCTTTACAGTATAATAAAAATGATTTAACTAAGTTGGAAAAGAACTCTGTTGAACTATAGCTACAACTATAACAATAGCTTAATAGCCTTTAGTATTGAATATATGATAAAATCATTGTTTATAATCTCATAGAAATACAGTATTATATTGTCAACGTTGTCGTAGTAATATAACGATCGCCTAAAGAGAAAAATTAATGGCCATTACCAAAATAGGACAAAATGAAAAATTTTAAACTCATTTATAAATCATATTTTATATTTCTTTGCGACTTTCTCGAGAGTATTGCACAGTATGGCCATACATATTCAAAATAATGTCGAGAGTGTACGGCGTATATGTAGTATGGAAACTTTACTGGGTATACGATTATTCAAAATCGGTAGTTGACAATAATAAAAAGAATTATAAAATTCGATAGGAAATGAACGATTTCGTGGCAAATGATAGTAAAATATTATAAATTCAACGAGTCGATTTAAATATTTTCTTCGCGGGGTTAGGTTAAAATATAAAAATTTTGAAATTTAAAATTATATTAAATTCAAATGATTCAGCGGGCGTACACTATTATATTTACGTATATTAATACATATACGTATACATTTTTGTAGTGTGCTCGTAGAAACATCAATAATGAATGTGTCACAGCTAGATTATATTTCTCGTACACGAGTATGAATAATACAAATGTTTGAAGTTTTGCATGCATAGAGTATTGACGATGATGGGCTGCGGAATGTTGAAGTGACCCGTGCGTTCGCGCTACATAATAACAACTGTACGAAGTATTCTGTTTTTTCAATTATTAACAACGGTGTCTTTCCACGTAACTAACAAGTCTCTAACTCAAATATTTTGCTGTATACTATTTTAATTTATATAGCACATTTTTGTGACATGGCTTGTTCGAACGTATTTATGATACACGACTCATATTTGATTAATTATACGAACATTCCCCGCATAATATTGTTGTGAAACATTTAGTCAGCGTTTCCTAATGCGTCGGCAATTTCTTCAATTCGATATAGTCGGTTCGTCCATTAGATTATAAAATGTATTCAGTTGCGGTCAAATTATTTTACCATCGGAAGATGTGATTGATTTTTTTTAATATCAAAATTTAATATAATTTATGATATATACATATATAGTTATGCCAAATATCAATTTTCTCAATCATGACAAATACAAACTTTATTTATAAATAATTAATTATAATATCATTATGAAATTATTAAATCTCTTTTTTACTTTTTTTTTTTTTTTTTTTGTTCGTCCAGTACTTCGTTTACTGATAAATTTATAACACCGCGATAGACAAATTAGAACAAGATTTAATACTTTATACAAGAAACTCATATATATAAATGGTTATGACTGTTGAGAAAAATTTCATGAGGGTGATATATCTCCCCCTCACCCCCTCTTCCATTTGACCTCCAATGAATGTACTATGCGTTGTAATTTGTTAAAAAGAATATTCATAAACGCGAAGAATTTTCATGCGTTCGAGGTAAAACCTAAATTGTTATGTGCACGCTTCGAACCAATAATAAAAGTATAATAGGTACATGAGAAAATTTAATCAACCAAATCGATGTTCACAAACGTCGGGCACCGTTACAACTCGAGCGCATTACATACTGCAGTTCCTTCTTTGTCTCGGTTAAAAAATTGTATTAACCTCGGGGTGGGTTTCGAAGTGAAAAAAATTAATCGTTCGCGAACGTCAGGCTATAATTCGATATTTTTAAGATTTCGATTCAACAGGGATTATAACACGGGAAACTTGCAACGCCGTTGTTACGCATCGCGTCACGATAACAATTCATTGTGGTACACGAGGCAAATCAGTGTGATGTTCTTACATCAACACGTCTTGACACGAGTCAACTTTTCGCAGGAATCGTAATGGCATTGGACGTACACATTTTTCGCACTCGCCGCACTCCTCCACTCTTCCTGTCCGTTTGCGACACGAAACGCGCGCGCAATCTCTATCGTCATGTGAGCGACACAATATTTCGAAAACATTGCCGGCTCAAAAACATACCGGCTCTCGTTTCGGCGCGCCCAGTTTACGGCTCTGTTCGACACATATTGCCGACGTACGGCCCGCTATAGCACGAGGCAACGGAATAAAAAATTGGACATTACACGAGTTCGGAGCTGTTCTTGACGCCGGCACCTGGCGCGATAAAATTAAATGTGCGCTACACACACTGTGCGTGTAGAATTTATTCATCTCCACTCCGTCTCCCGCCAGCTCTTTCTTTTTTTTCTCTCTCTCGCCGTCCCGCGTTATTATTGTATTATATTTTACGCGTTGTGTACCACGGCTGTTTTTCTAGAAATCCAGTCAAATCCGTCTGTGTTTACGTCACGTCGTTACATTCGTCTTCGGTTATTATTCGTGGGTACGACCGTATTTCGATCAGCAAACAGTTCGAACGCCGTTGTAGGGGTGTGGTGGGAGGGGGGGGCGGGAAGGGATGGGATTCGTCGTGCACGAACTTGGGATAGCAGTATTGTTGTATTACCGCGAAACACCGCCGAACGTTGCATTACCGAACACATCGAGCGCATCACTACCATCGGAGTAAATACATGTCTTTACTCGATAGCAATGTGTTCGACCGCGTTGTTTTCCGCAACGAAAATGAACACACAACGGTGACGAGTGAAACGTATTCATTCCACATCGTGATTGAGCATATGTTTAGTCGAAACAAAATACGCGTACACGCGTCATAGAACGTTCAAGAAAGACTTCATTTATTTTTACGTAATATTTATACAACACATCTGTCGGTCGCAACAATTCGTGTTACTATTCGAGTGGTTGAATCGGGGTTATTTCATTACAACAAAATGTACGCGCTAGCATATTATATGCATTTTATTTGAACTTTCGGTGAACTTTGAAGCACTACCCATGATTTTTATATGCATTTATTGTGCTGTGTGCATTATTGTTATTGTGATATGCGTAAAGTTGTACCGTAGCTACACGATGACCGAAATAAATAAATTATTCGATGTACTATTTTTAAAAGTATTTTATCTCGATAAACGGGAAACGGCCTTATAGTTAAACGTTAGTTTATAAAAATAATATTTAATCATAGAGCCAAACTGCAGAACATTTGTATTGGTTATTTCTATATCCAGTCATCAAATCTTAATGATATATTAACACGTTTAAGAAACACTTCAATGGAAATTAAAAGAAACCATTAACGTTAAGTATACAATTAGATATTTACATATGATGAATGAATAATTAAGTCTTAACATTGATATTTAAAACAAACAAATAGATGAATAATAGATAATTCTGTTTTGTAACATATACAAAACGTATATGTACGTTTATTTTCCAAAATAATTGCGAAAAATTGAAGAAAAAGTTATAAAAAAAAAAAAAAAGCAAAACTGAAAAATATACGAAATATTGACTTTTGACAATATCTAATTTTGTTTCCATCGAAATTAAAAAAATAATAATCATATTATTGACATTTTAACTGAATGTTTATATCACCGTTTCCTGTAAATGTTATAATATTCAGAAGATTTTTCAAACTATTCAAAGCATATTAAAAATGTAATGTTTTCTTAGTTTTTTTTTAAAAAAAAAAAAAAAAAATTAATATGGCAAGTAATCATAATAATTTAATGTTTCAATTGTAATCAAATCCTTATTTTTTTTAACTTTGATTTTTTATTAGATACAATCTATAAATAAAATTTTACAATAAGCATGTTTATTATTTATTATACATTGGCTTGATTAGCATATAATCATTGATATAATCATCATAATCAAATATTTACTAAACAATAATGTCAGATAGAAAATATAAATATATACATAATAAATAAATTAAATTTATATTAATGACTCGCAAGTACCAACTGCATCTTCCTCCATAAATACTATAAAACGTGATTGTGATAATATTTCCGAAAGATTATTATACTACTAGAAATTTGTATTCAAAAAGAAAAAATATTTTCCATTGCAGTATATCCTCGTATTGTCGTCCTAGGGTCCAGTCTGCAATATGTTGTTTATTATATACGAGCAAGAAAAAGAAACTTCAATGGTTATAGACAAATATAGTTTTTAACGCTGAAAAGCATTGTTTTAATAGCACTGTAAATTTCATACGGAATAATAAAAAAGTTACTCATCAATCACGGACCTGACTATACGCACAGTAGACGCGCAATGCCACATGAGCCTACACAATTTACAGATAATTGATTTTGTTTTATTTTCCTACTGTCAATAACAATACTACTGGGCGGAATCGAAGCTAATGCACATCGTAAATAAAACGTCGATTAAATTGTCTGTTTCCAATAAAAGAGATATCAAATTGTTATCTATTCGTAATAAACGATGGAACTCAATACGTTACGATAATATTATTACGTAAACAGAAAATTAATTTGAAAAATAGCTTAATGTTTTTTGCTTCCTATCTTATAAGTGTACACTTGAGTGGTCCTTATTTTTGTAATGTATTATTTTTTTTTTTTTTTTTAATACAGTACCCTATCCCCTAATTTATTTAGTCGTATATGTAAATAACTTAGTTGAAATCATTCAATCCCTTCTAGTACCATATTATGATTGAAATATAGCAAAAGAAGGTAGTTTTCTCGTTTTTTTTTTTTTTTTTAAATATTTAATTCAAAAAGTATGGAATTTATCGTAAACATGCAAAAAACTTAATGATATATTTAAAAATTACTAGTAAAAAGCATTCTACAACAATTCTCATAAGTTAATTTGTTTTTAAATGAAATTATAAAGTATCAACATATTATACAAATTTATCGAAATGGAATTTTTTCGGTTTTTTAATATGTACAATATATAGTTTTAAAAATTATACAAAATTAAACTGTCTAAAAATAAGGTTAAGGATGAAAATTTCATAAGATTAACTTTAAATTAAGTTTTAGTTTTGTTTACTAGAATTTCAAGTAATTTTTACAAAAACAAAAAAAAAATAATAAAATACTAAAATAAAATTTTTAAAATACTAATAAATATAAAATCATATTATGAAATCCCTAAGAGTTTTGAATGACTCAGTTGAGAAAGATGACAAGCTTATTGAAGAATACAAAAACAAATTTAAAAATACAAAGAACAAGTACAATTTGTTTAACAAAAAAATAATTGTAATATTTTAAAGTAAAATCAAACATAAAAAATGTTATTATATTCTCTATACCGACTATTATTACTGGAAGAAATATCCATAAAATGATAAAAAAAACCGCTCAAGAAACTATTTTAAGAGGCATTAATTAATTATGCATCAAATCAATAAAAAGAATCATATACCTATGTATTATTTTTTTTAAATAACCTTCATTTTAAAACCTTTTTCTAACCTATAACAATGAATTTAAATAATTTTTATAAAATTATAATTAGACTAAACTTATATATTAGTATTATTTATTTAATTAATATACAAAATGAAGTAACGTTTTCACAGAAGTAAAAAATATAGCAGTGTCATAATAAATATATAATATTACTTTTATATAGAATGGACATATTTCATACTCCTTTGATAATAACATTCTTAATTTTGGGGGTAAAAAATGATTAATATTATGAATGTTGACGGTATATGTTCTTTTTTGTACAAGTTCAAAGCAAAATATTACTAACTACATATAGGAATCTAATAACGTACAATATATTGTAATACCATTTGGTCCACATTTTTTATGAAATTTAAAGATTTTTCCAAAGCTTTGATAATCCAAAAATCATGTTTTAGAGAAACAATTTTTATTTTAAGTGAACCATCCAGTTTGCCAAAAGATATAAAATACTAATAAATATTTGTCTTTAAAATACATACGATTATATAATGCACAATATATTAATCTATATAAATATAATATAATAATCTAATATAAATATATATATAATATAAGCTCGAATTTTTACACGTTTTACTCAAGATTTTATAATGGTTTTTCAGAGCTCTATTGCTTCACTTGACAATTGTTTTACATTTTTAAAAACATTATCATCTTTACTCAAAATATAGTTTTGAATAACAAATTCATTAGTAACGGTGGGTACCTGTTATGATAAATTTTGAAAAACCGATAAATCTCTATTATATATTAAAACCAGCAGAAAAGCTATATCGCTTATACCACTTATACTACACTAACATACCGCTTTTCATAAACTAATAAGACGTTCACCCTTTCCGTATATATTTTGTACTTTGTCGTACTTTATACAACGATTGATGATTACAACAAAAATTACTGTAATCAACAATCATCCTAAAAGATTGATTTGCATTGTTTTTATTACTATTTAATTAAGATAAAAAAAAAACGACATTGTAACTGCCAATAATACAATTGATTATAAAAGTTTAAATAAATATTAATAAAATATTTAACTGTTGTTTTCTCGGTTACCAAATATTGGTTGAAATATTATCATTTCTCCATAGAGATCTGATTGAAGCAAAGTATACCTAAATATATTGTAGTTAACTTAATCATATTAAGTGCCCACTTATATATAATTATACAGCACTTACTCGTGCGTCACATCGATTTGAGAGAAGGCCTTGGTCACGAGAGTTAAGCCCAAGTAAAACAACCTTGAGCTATAATTTACCACCACATAAAAATAAGCATATCTATGACATATATTTATCATTTTAATCACCGACCAATTTTTTTATACTCACCAAAATCACACCTTTGTTCAAAAGTTTTTAGCGCTTACGATTAAATACGACTTGATTATTAAATGTTTTAAGTATTAACGCATTTACGAAATCATTATTTATTATACTGTAACATCAATAATAATATATTATGAATACTTGTATAAATATACGTTTTCTATTTGAATGTTTTTATGACACAATGTTTATTTAACACGAATTTTGAACTTAATTTTCTAGATACAACATGAAACATGAAATGTATTGGTCTTAACATAATGGTTTTTTTTTTTATCTTTGTATATGGTGTTGATCAGAAGAGTATCTCTACGTACGTAATTGTTTCGTTGGTTAGATAAAGAGTTTAATGAAAACAATTGATCTTGATATAAAAAAAAAATTGTACATTTAAATATTAGGTTTTGACTAAACGATAAACATTTTGCTTCATGGTTGTGGTCAAAAATTCATAATATTTTCAGTTTTTACCTTTAAGATTTGAAAATTGGATACATAATTTTTTTTGTAATCAAAAAAGAAGTAATACAGGAAATTTGCAAAAGTAATTTACAAACGTTACAAAATAAAATGTTGATAAAGTTGGATATTTCAATGAATTTCCATTAAATTATATTAGCTACTTAGTTAAAAGTATTTCATATTTTAGAAGTATTTTAATAAAATTAGTGTTGTTTATAAAGACTTAAAATTTAAAATTTTCCCATATTTTTTTATGAAAGTTTACTTAATTACATTAAAGTTCAATCTACCTTATTATGAAATTTAATTCTCCTTCTACTATTTTTCAACTATCTTTTGAAATGCCCTTTTAGAAGATAAACTTGACCTCTTTCACTCAAAATAATTTTTTCCAGGGCAATGGTACATTAATTTCTTGTTTAAAAAACCAAAACAGATATACAATGCACCTTCTCCTGTATCTAAACTGAGTGTGGTGTTTCACCCGGCCTAGAAATATCGTCCTTTTTTTTAATTACTCGTACTTAGTGCGCCTAAATGCACACTGACTTTTTCTTATTTTCACTATTCAAATAGTTTTAAATAATAAGCTTTGAATTTAACAATTGATATAATTGGCTATTTAAAAAGAATATTCAGCTGAAAAAAATAAAATTATAAGAAAGAGAAAAAATCGAAAACTTTGAAATCAATAAAAAATAAAAAATAAATTAAACATTTGATTAAATTTAAATTTCTTCATCTCTATACCAACAATAGTACAATATGTAAGTGTAAAAAGTTACATTTACATGTATACCTACCATTTGTGTGCGCACAAACAGACACTTAATTATAAATCACGTATAGTGTATTACTTTCATAGGCTATAGTGACAAACGTCGCGACGATGATTTATACCATTACCAACCGCAATTGAGTATTCGGTACGAAATGTAAAATTGTGTCACAGAAGTATATGCGCAGTAATAATGATTATGGAGAAAGTTCAACCAATATGTTTGAGTGCAATTGTGCAACCAATTCCAATTCGCCACCGCCCCCGCGAGAATTCCGTACATCTACATAATATAATAACAAACGTAAAGCGTCGCTGTGAAAGAGACGGGTCTGATAGTTATTATTTTATGAACAGAAATGTGACACGTTTGTTATTAAATTCCGTCTACGTATGTATATTTATAGTATATAAACTCTTTTGATAATTTTGTGCGTTTCGCGAACGCCTCAAAACTAAAACCCAGTTAAAACGATTGATTACTGGTGTCATTTATTGTTCGCTAAAGAGTTGAGTTTGGTCGCAAGCACGTTCCTCTATGTGAATTTATAAATTTATAATAAGACGGTAAACACGTACAGTAGTTGTAGCCCGTGTACAAATGACGTAGGTAAGCACGAACCGCAAACAGCGGTATACGGATGTTTATACGTATTGAACGCATGAATCGAAAACCAACGATCACACAATAATACAATTAATTGTAATAAAAATGAAATGCAGTATAAGAGTGAAATTCGTATTCAATTAAAAGCAATTAAAAATAGGATATGTTTATATCTTAATGTCTTAGTATTTGATTTGATTCGATCAGTGATTTTTTTATTTTTCCTCTTAAAAATGACTTATACTTTTACGTGATAGCAATTATTCTTCGTGTCTTCAACTAAATCCTATTTATATTTTTTTTATGTACAATTTACATAATTCTCTCAATGATTACGGTTATTTATGTGCTTATAAAATTATAAAATATGGCTCAAAACATATTTAAAAGTAATGTAATACGATGTATGATAAACATTTTAGTTGCTGTGTGCTTCTAGTATTATCACTTTTTTTTATTTTGTTGCTCAATCTTCTATACAATATAACTTTTAAAAATGTATTCAAATTTATTGGGAGTAATTTTTTTTTTCAATATATCAACTCTTCATTTCGATTTTACACTAACTATAGTAATTTTACTTTCGGCTATCTATAATTATTTGGAAAATATGAAGATATGTGTAACTGGTATCAGTGATAAAACTAAATCACAAAAAAAAAAAAAAAAGCACAATTTACCATTTTGCGAAAAATGGCAATTTACGACTAAATGGTCTTCACATTTTTAAAGTGAATGTATTTATACAATTAATATTATATAAGAATGACTAAATATATGGGCTTTGTTAATGCTCCATCAGCTATTGAAAATGTTCATTGTTCTAATAATAACTGTCCATACCTCAATATTGAAAGAAATAGTGTTACGATTATAGTTCGTTCAGAAAATGGCATACAAAGTCTCGAGGATTCATTACTAAACTATAAATTGACAAAGAACACTAATTGCGTTGAAAATTATTGCAATGGAAATGTTGAAATTACTAGAATTTTTCAAGAAAATATTTTTGTGGAAACTGATTTTCTTGGAAATAATGAACAATATGTTCACTATGTATCTTACATAAAAAGAGGAGAAACTTGGGAAAATCATAATGATCTTCAAAGGAAAATCAATTAATTCACCGAGGCCAAAAACAAGTTTGTTAAACCACATAATAATATTATGCTGATTTACATAAATCATGATTAATAACTTAATAAATTAGTAATTTTTTGTAAAATTATATAAGTTTTAATTGTCAATAATAAGCATTTATTATTTTTAATATTTAAACAGACTTTTAAACAAAATTATTTTATATTATATAAATTAAGTTTAATAGATTCTCAACATATTGTATATAATTCAAACTTCGATAAGAATCATACAAAGTTGTGTTAAGTTTTTATATTAAGTACCCATGAAAAAACTAAATTTATGTTTTTTTTTTATAAAATTTATTTTTAAATCAAATAAATTTAAAAATTTAAATTAAGACATTTGTGTAACCCATATACTTAGAATATTTTATTTATAGATTAGTACAAGCCATATGCATCTTTAATTTACAGCAGTTGAACAAATCGTAAAAAAGAAATGAATTATAAGTACAGGTAATTACTAACTTTCAAACCTCTACACAAGATTTTTCAATAAGAAAAATAAAAATTTACCAAACTATACTAAGTACATATCTTTGCGTAAAAAATGTGTTGCAAATTTTTTTTTTTGGAGTTGCAAATTGTTGCAAATTATTTGAAAAAATATGATATTAGTTTGGAGACGATAAGATAAAGTCGGGGTGCCACATTTATATTTACGAATTTTATTTTTCCTGGCGTAAAAAAAATTGTTGCAAATTTTTTTTTCTGTGTTACAAATTGTTGCAAATTATTTGCGAAAATATGATATTAGTTTGGGGACGATACGATAAAGTGCCAACTTCACGTACGTAATTCTCGGTCTGTGATCAACAAGCAGTATGAAGCTTCGAAATACAGCGCACATGCTTACTAACGACGCCCGATAAATTCCATAACAATACTGTACAATGTACGATTGCTGATAGCATTATTTATATTATCTAATATTCTGTGATGACTTACCACTTGACGACACTGCTATAGTATGTCCAGCGAGAGAACCTGCTGGTTCTGCGCTTGTAGAATAACGATCGAGCCTCCGCCAAGATCTCGTTTCCTCCTCTAAGCTACCCTATCATTCTGAAGACAGCCAATCTATAATACAGCAACAGTCGGTAAATAATCTTTTGATTATTGTCACCCGTACATGATAAACGTGTGCACACGTAAGTTATTATTTTATTATTGTTTATCGTAATCGAAGCAGTCTCGGTGAGAAAATTTATTCTGCTGGTTACGGACGAACAAGAGTTATCTCGTTTTGGTCATATCGTGGCACGTTTTCTCACTAGACAAAGTAGTTAGTACGATGAGATGTTAGCAATCGAACACGCGTTCATTCTGGTCACGGAGCGGTTGGCACTCTTGTCACGAATCTTATGGCACTCCGACTACTCGATGCAACTTCTTTAATCCGTGTCAAAATTAAGGTTTTTTCGAATAAACAACTAGTCTTGAGTCTCATTCGTGCGTCACATTATTTTCCCTAATCTGTGGCATTTCACCTAAACGAACGAAGTAAAAATTCTATCTAGTCTGTGATAATACCACACAAAGTTTAGATAAAACTAATAATCTATCTGTTGTAATACAGTGCACCGAAGTGCACCAATACACCTTGCGGTATATATACGTGGCGTCGCGGTAACACGGTCGAAATCTGTCGTCTTCGTCTATCACTTTAAAGGGTAATGAGATCGTTGTACAACTACCAGCACTTAGTTACTAGTGTCTCATGTGCTATGTATAGAGGTACTGAATTATAACTCATATCCAGAGGTCGATGTAGGAGTTTATGTGTCCGGGGAAAATGTTAAAATTATGCTCTATCATATACAACGAATCAAATACCCTTCCCTATAGTTTTTTTTCTTATAATTATAATACAATTATATTTATTCAGATATAAATGCATTATCATTAAAAAAAACTTAAAAATATCAAATTAGTAGTCAATAATAGATTATATACTAAAAATATTACACTTTCTAAAATTTTACGACTTAGGGTGAATGATAAAATACATATTCACACTATTAAATAATATTTAATAAATACTTATCTGTTGGCAACGCACTGTTTAGTCGCTGATTAATCTAGGACACACCCAACCGACATTTTACAAATTTAAATAGGTATATACTATAATTAAACTTGGGCTAAACCGTTTTGTCTAATTGTACTTCAAGATTTCTACAACTATATTTTTACCAGTAGAAATAAGCTACTGGTTTCTTTATTTTTCTGGTAATTAGGTATCTACCATTGGTAATTTATTTTTATTAAAATTATAACTGTTGTTGAAGAGAATAAATAGTATTTTCCGGATAATTTCTTGCTCAATCGTAACTATATCGATTAAGATTTATTTCATTCAAATTTTTTACTTTGTTTCCGTCATTTTCTATAAAAATATGATAAAATTAAATTTAACTTTGAAACAACAGTCTGGTCGATAAGTCGTTTATTTTATTTTATTTAAGCATAGTAGTTTTGTAATAGTTCTACATAAGAAAATATTTCAAACATAATTTCAAAAATCCCAATGTTAATCATACGAATAATAATTTAAATTCCAGTTAACCATATAAACTAAATTTAAACTCCTACATTTAATTGCATATTTTAATAATATTTTAGACATTTTTAGCACTTTTAATAGTTTCGATCATATATTATGGTCTAATAAATAAAAAGTGAAGATTCCATGCCTCCGCTATTATATAATAATTATACCAATTTAATTTACATTCCCCCATTTTAATACTAAACACTCTTTATACTTTCGTTGTTTTATATAAATTATTTTTTGATTTTTTGTTGTGTTTCAATTTTAGTGGTTCGTTATAAAAATTTTTTATATACATTTCAAATAACATTAAAGTGTATACAAGACATATTTCGTGTTGATAAGAGAGGTTCCCCGAAATAATGTGAAAAACAGTTCCGGGGCCGTCGTCACATCAAATGAAAAAAAAAAAAAAAAGTTAAGTCAAGAAATGAAAGTAGACATTAAGTATTCGAAAAATAAAAAACTCATATAGATAATAAATACGTGGAAATAAAATAAGTAATGCACAACATGTATAACTTTATATTCGACTTTAAATTCAAGAATCAACGGTTTCAAAAAAAAATGCATATAAAAAATATCTATGTGATCTACTAAACAAATTTTAATTAAAATTAAAATATAATGATTAAATCTTAAACTCCTTGTGACTATTATTTCGATTTAATTTATAATCATAATTATTAATTATATAATAGTATTTATATATGCTTAATTTAAAACTAACTTTCAAAACATAACTCAATACCTATCTACTTTCTACTTGTTCTTTAATTTATGTTAACATTTATTTCTACTTCAGTAAATATTAAATTTGTAATTAAATGTTGTTTTAGTAATCATTATTCATTTAAACATTTGATTCTTAGACTTTATAAACACAGAACTTGAAAAATGTTATTTTCTCGTATACAAGTCAAATAAACTGTCAAAAAGTTTCCTAACTCTAAAGATATTTATTCACACTGTTAAATAAATACTTTTACGCCCGTTCAGATTTGCTTAGTCAATTTATAAAACTAAACAACAATGGATTTTGTAGTTTGAAACATTATGTATGATATAACCACCTTCATCATATTATAAAATGTGTTATAAATGATTGTACAAAATGTATTATAAATTATAAAATCTACCGATAATTCAACCTGTTCTCTCAAAACAACACGGTTAATGTTCCACGGTAAATTTACTGTTTTCGAAAAACCGCATGGTTAAAGTTGTCGGTACGAAAAAAAAAATATTACTAAGTACCAATTAGCAAAAAAGCAAAGTATAAGCTAATATACTCAAAGTATATCTTACAACTTTAGTTAATGAAAAACAAATAATATTATTGATAACCTTTTTTAATAAAAAATCTTTAATGATATTTAAACTACAAAATTAGAACTTTTTAATTGAATACCAAATGAATGAAACGTACCAGCGAACAAACTATCCAAAAAGCAAACTGTCTACGGATAAAATCTTTAAAGAATGTAAGTTTCAAAAGATAATAGACAGATAGTAATAATATTAACCATGCAACATGCTAGATACACATAATAAAAATATACTCGTATATTATATCATTAACATTCCTTGCACATTCCTGCTTCGTGCCCATTTGTGTGATGATAGTCTACGTAGATAAAAATAATATAACTTTTGTTCACTGGTGAAAATACTAATGCAAACATTATTGTAAACATATTATTGCGGAACACCGGTCGCAGAGTAGACAATTATTATTCGGGTATACACATATATGAGTGGTGTATTTAGAATATCTTTGATGGGGAGGATATGACTATTTTTTTTCTTCTCTCCTCTTGAAATACAATGGGTTGTAAATATTATCAATTATTAATGATTATTACAAATTATTTATAATAATATAAATATAAAATATTTAAAAAAAAAATTAAATTAAATATAATATTATGGTTAACACTCGTAAATCAATATATAAATAAATAAACTGACGGTTTATTTATTTTTTTCTACATATATACTATTTGTTTATTTATTTATTAACAAACTGACATGGCAAACTTCGTAGGTACCGCCTTGAATTTAGTGATATGTTTTAACTAAATTTATTTATGATTTTCAATAACGTAATAAAATGAACACAAAATATGTATTAAGTTCAATAGTTCAATATAATAAAAATAAAGATTTAATAAAACTACAAAAATCAAGTATTTCATTGGCGGGTCGACAATACATTTCCTGTGATGAAGCTATGTATTTTGCTGCATGGGTTAAACTTTGGTTGATTATCTTCAGTAAAGCACCTTGATTACAACACACGGAGTATAATTCGGCATTTTCAGTTATTGAGAATTAATCTCTGATATAGAGATCAAAAAAGAAGTTAGTGTCATTTTTTAAGAAAAAGTCTTGAAAAAGTCACTCTTGAAAATTATTTTCAGTAAAATGGACAAGTTTACTATTTTCTACTTGCACACTGAAGTGTGGATAATTTTCGTTTTTTTTGTTATAGCAAAAATAAAACTAAAATTGACCGTTCGGAATTTATCAAGTGTACTGATGCTTCCCTTTTCTTTTTTTCACGACAAAAGGTAGTCTAAATTCTTCTCCGAGGTCTAATTTATCTCTGTACTCAATTTAATTACAATTGGTCCAGTTGTTCTTGAGTTATTAATGGTGTAAATAACCAGACATTGTTTTATTCGTATAGATTAATATTTTCAATCTTATTTGAAGTAAATTAAGTAAAACATGGATGTTCAAAAAAAAAGACCAAGTGAAAGATATATCTCCCTAATTTCCCACCTCCTAAATATTCCACTGATGTATTATGTATACATCAAAAAAAACTAAGACGATCAAGAACTGTTTTTTTTTAAATTTTTTCTTTTTTTTTTTTGTAAAAAAAATTGTTAGCGCTTTGGCAATTATATTATGATATATTGCGGATAAAAATTTGAATATCACGCGCGAAAATGGGATTCAATTATTTTTAATTCGATCATACGCTCTTTGCACATATTATTATCTCGTCACAATAAACGCCAGGGTCGAGAAAATAATAGGCCGCCGTGCGTACCTATGTTCGCTTGAACACAACTCGTGACAACGGTGTGTTACACTAAACAGTAAGATTATGGAATGGTACGCTATGACAGAGCTTTAGGCGTCACAATAAACTGAGCTCGGTTAATAGTTATCATTGTTAGTCGGGTGTACGAAGAATTATGTTGCTTTAAAAATTATAACAATAATACAACGGGATGGTGTAGGAAAGAACGACGTGACCAGTTAACATCCGATTAGTGCGTAACTTTTGAAATAAACATTTTTAAATGAAACATTTTCAATTATTTTTATTTTTATTTTTTCGTTTTTTTTACCGATAGTTTAAAGTGATCGCTATATAATTTACCATTATAGAGTACAACTAGCCATTGATAATAACTACCCTTAAGCAATATAGCGAGATCTACATTATTATATTTATCAACGGACGTAGAAGTATAAATAGTCCGTTGTAGAGGAGTGGCCGCTATTAGAAGAATACAATTTCGTGACAAGAATTCACTCGTGTGTGCGAGCATTGGAAATTTTAATTAAGCTTAGATTTTGAAGATATTTTATGAAAACACATACCGGGTATTTTGTCTCTGAGAGACTGTAACAACTGCAGTGCAGGAACTCACAGTGTATAATATTCGTTACGTTTTGTTAGTTCATTAAGCACCATAATATACGAGTTACCACGAAGCGTGACGTACTGTCGTTCGACTAGCGAAATGCAATGTAATTACGTAGTTTACGCAATATAATTTCATGATTGTCATGTATTGTCATGACAGTCACGAGTTCAAAACAATCTGAACGGGTCGTTGAAATTGCGCGTACCCACCTAACCATATTACAAACAATATAATGCAACAATGCCGATACACTCAAAAGTCCAAGACGTTGTCGAAAGGTCTTTAAATAGGTTTTTAAATAATGAAATCGCATTAGAACATCCCCCCCCTTCGCGCAAGTAGAGCATGGTACTTATAATATTTAGGTTCATCTACCCGTTCTCGTTCAATATGTAGTCATGGAATAAGAGGCGAACAATAAGATTTCCTTTGTTACATTAGATAATATGCATAATAATTCCCTTATAGTATTGCACTGCGGTTTTCCAACGTAAACTACCTGTACTTATAAAAAAGTGTTATGTAGTAATTTTATTTTATGTATTTTTTACTTATACTTTTATACGGTATATATTTTTCATAGTTTTTGCATCCAACCATTTCGTATGTTTGTCGCAACACTATTGGAACAATTCGAAACACATAACTTACACGTGCATTATAAAACATTACACGAATCGAGAATTCGATTGGCTGTTTCACTCACGTGTGCGCGCAATAACTTTACACGAATATCATCACTGTTTTCGTATACAGCACTAAGCGACTAATAGGGGATTCGGATCGCTTATAGTCTTAACAAAGGTTCTGAACAAAGGTTGTTCGTTCAACGACAAAATGACAGTCGTTTATTTAACACGGAGTTTAAAACGACGATTTAAAGTTATCGACGAACGCGAACGCGTGAACGATTTTCACCAGTTTTTCTGTGATTGTAATTCGTGTTATTTCTAACGTCTGTACCTACCTAATAATGATACGTACAAATATATTATCAACAGCGGTGGTCGACAGCAAGGAATCTTATAAGCATGGTAAAATGTTGTGCTTCAATAAACGGCTAAAAATAAAAAATATAAGCATATCATTGTATTATCGAAATGAAATTCTGTTGGAAAAACATTTTGAAATCGCAAGTGCCGACCATAGTCTAACCCTGTCCATTAGGTTTTATGGTTTAACGTTATAAATAATGCTTTAATAACACAACAGCTCGAAAAAATTGAAAGTTATTCTACGTATTCGATATACGTTATTCTAGGTGTATCTCCTCCGTATGTGTACCACGTTTAATGTTACTTTTCAAATAAATTGTGAATTCGGTTTCATAAATTCTTGACGGAAACGAACCAACAATAAATAATGGATTTCAAAAGTAATGATAATATAACGAATTGAAATATTGTTCTGCGTAAGGTGTTTTCGCTTTATTTTTATTATGTTTCGTCTGACGTATGAATATTTAAATATTATTCAAATTTAAAGTTTAAAGATCCCAGAAAGGATGAAATGAAACCGTCTTGTTTTCATACACCTTTAATAATACATCGTTAAGACACGAATAATAGAAATAAAGCGTTTCAGTGACATTCTTATTGATCTGATCTAGGTATCAATAATATATTATGGTTTTAATACATTTATTTTTTATTAATTGTGGTAGCTGGTAATAAATGGCTGAGAATTTATCAAAAATGTAATTCATCGATGCATTTAAATGGCCTTGATTGGTTGTGGTTTGGAAAACTATATTTACCACCATTTTGCAAACTTGATACGTATTTTTTTTATTAAACTCGTATATTATTGTGATGATTGAGAGTCCCAAATTAATTTGGTCTAGGCCTTAAAAATCCTTAATATAGCTATGATTTCATGCAGTAACTTATTAAACGAAGTGTTGGTCAAGATTCTTTAAACGAAATATTTAAAATTAGTTATAACGCTTAAATTATAAACGCGAAATAAATGTTCTAAAGAAGAGAAAAATCATTAATTTATACGTTTCAATTAAACATAGTACAACCGATTGTTCATAAGTATAATATAAAGTTTGTAAACTTAATATATCCCAGAACTAATTTCATTTAATTTTTTTAACAGTCACTAAAAAACTGGATTAACTAGTAAAAAAGTATTTTCATTGAAACAATAAATAAAAAAAAGGATTACTACACAATGAAATTGTTGTTTTATACCTATTAAAAAAATAGGTAAATATATACCATTCTAATACTGACTTTACTTGTATATAAAAAAAATATATAATATATATTTCATATTACATAGAATATTATGTTGTTTGCAATAATTACAATACTTTTGTTTAATTATAAATTAGTTTTTCACATACACTCACACAATTACATATATACAAAGCAATTATTTAACATTTAGTTATTCTGAAAAATCTTAAGTATTCATACAAGTAGTTGCTAGAAATTATATTTAAATTTTAGTTACTTTGTCGATCATTACGATGTTTTCTCAAATGAAAAAGCAATGTTATTTTTAGTTAATATTTATGGTTAATTTAAATTTTTTTACTACTGAATTAATTATATTATTGTCATTGATTGCAGTGATTGAATGTATTTAACTCAAAATTATTAAAAAATAGTGACTTATTTTATTGTTTTTAAAATTTACATAAAAATAATAATAGTTTTAGTGACCTTATTATAATTTATAGGGGTAGCGGTAGTGCACTGTAATAAAAGTAATGATTTACAACTAATGAGTAAATTATATTTTTAGTAATTTCTAGATGAACTGAAAAAATCTCACTATTTTAACAGTTTATTTATTTTTTTCAATATCTATTCTTGTTTTTTATGATTTAAACTTGCAAAAAAAAATTTTTGTGTTCATAATATTTTATAACTAACATTTTTAGACAACTGGCAATGAAAAAGTAAACCAATGTATAATATCTAATATTAATGTCTTCGAATTTGATTTAATTGCATGCAATTAAAATTTGAAATTTAATTACATCAAGTCATTAAAGTTAATATTAGTTAAACTCGAGCAACTAATATTTACGTATAAATGTAATACTTAACTTACAATTTAATTTAATTGTACAGTTATCGTACAACATACCTAAGGTACGACTGAGTTATGATTAAGTACATTAAATTTAATTAAAACGCTCTAAATGCCGCGGCGGTTAGTTAAAGTTTGTATTTTTTTTTTTTTTTTTTTAATTAGTTCTAACTAATTCAGAGCACACAATCGCATTTCTACACGATTTAAAATTCAACCACATCATTAACGTTTATTATGGATACAAAAAAATAATAATGATAACATTTATCTCGAGTAAACTGCCCAAGAGCACAAACGACGTATCTTTATTACGTAGAATTAGCCGAATAATTTTCGAGACTTTTTATTATCTTTCACTCATTCATAAATTATAATCACCTCTGCAGTAAACATTTTCTCCGATGTTTTTTTTTTCTTTTTGCCCTTACTGAGCCATTAGCATGAAACTGGGTACTCTTTAGTTATATCAATATTTATTATTTTAACCAAATTACCCTCATTTTATCATTATTTTATAGACCGTTTATGTGTCACTATTTTTCCTTATAAACACTACTGCGATCGTCAGATAGAATACCCTACAAATTTAACCCGTAAGAATCTCATCCATAGAACTTTCGATACGTGCATAGTAATCTTGAAGTTTTATTCAATCAGGTTCTATGGCTTTATGATATAATATCCATACACAATTGTTATCAGGGTCGTAGCCAAGAAAGGTTAAGGTTCAGACCTCTCCACTGCTGTAATTTTTACTTAAAATGAAATTCCATGATTTTTAATGAAATGCAATGCTTATTACATTTAAAATTTTAAAATTTGTTAGTCAAAAGATCTATTTATACTCTTAACCCCCTCTTCCCCCAAAAATATTTTTCTATCTATTACTTTACTTCTTATCTACTATTTTTTTTTTATGAAAATTAGCAAGTATCTCAAATTTCTCATTCGGAAAATGAGCGTCATTCCAAAGTAGTTTTGAGTTTATATACTTACACATTATACATCCTGAGTGTTGAGAATATTTGTAAATTAAATGTGTGGTCAACTGATGACAGTAAGGGTAAACCCATCTGAAACAGTTCCGATCTCAAGAAACATAAACACGAAAAATTGTGAATACTATCAGTAACGTCTTCATAGGATTTTAGATCGAATAAGGTTTTTACTATAGATTGATACTAAAATCAGCCAAATTAATTATCAACATTAAAACTTTGTGAGGAGGAAGACATGACAGGGGAGGAAGGATTTTGAACTCTAGAACTTTTCCCCTGTGAAAGTAATTGAGCGTAAATGATATAATAATTTATATTATGATTGCCTTACAATAATATTTTCTATTATATTTATTTTTTGTTAATACATCATTGATTTTGATTTTGCTCCGAAAATGATATGCATTTTAATATGCATTTTTTGTACTGTAAATCTTACGCGAATAATATTTTAAAGAAGTTTTACAATTTGTCCAGTAGACATTTTTAAGCGCAAGGATAAATTGCAAAATAAAACATTATTTGTTCCCGCAGTTGTTCATACATAATATGTACATATAATAATATAATATCACATAATATAATGATATTATCCTTTTGATAAAATTAGTTGTACTATGTTTTATAACATTAACAATTATTAAAAAGATTTACCTAAATGGTTTAACTTGGTGATAATAATTTATTCAGGATACTTAAATTGATATTATTTTTTTATTTGATTCGTTAAGTCTTAGCATTTAGGATTACATCTAGGAATATCGATGATTGATTTGGTTTTTTTCATTAATTTTTTAGTATAGTTGTTTTCTTTAAACATTTATATTTTTAATAACAAAAAAAACTAAATTTTTTTTATTAATACATATATGAGCAAATAGACACGATCTTATGATTTTTATTTTAAAAACATTTAAGTTTAAACATTCAAAAAATATATAAAGTGATTTGTATGCGTACAATATAAACTTATTTTAATTAATCACCCTTTTTATTGCATACATTTATTACACCATATTTTTTTTTTTTTTTTTTTTTAATTATTGTTGTACTTCAATAAAACATTATCACTTTTCAATTTTAACATATTATACTTTGTATGTAATAAAAAGGGAACAATATTCTATAATGTCTTAAAGTGATCTGGATTTTGTATCTCACCATAAATTTAATTATTTAAATTAAAAATGATATAATAAAAAAATCTTTTATTTATTATATTATTATTTTTATAAATTTCATTTTAATAAATATAGATGTATAAAAATATATCCTTTACAAGTTATTATTATAAAAGAAAACTATAGCATCCACCCTTACTATAAATCAATGATCCCAGATTTTCCCATCTGGATATAGAGTTCTGGAGACGCCATTGGCAGTTCTTAAATAACATTTACGGAGTGAAACTTTTTATTTGATTGTTCCTATACCAACGTCGTTTATACATAACAACCTTATTTACAAAATGCTTTATTTACTTTGTTTTGCAATCAAACCGTCAGTCACTAAATTGACTTCGTTATTTGATTTGTGAAATAAATGTAAAAGTACTAATAAATTAATCAAATTCGATTTACTTTCCAATTCTTTTACAACGTGTACGCTGGTATATTTCATCTGTTTTAATATTATAGATAGTGCTGTGAAAAGAACTTACCAGTTTAATAAATTTGCCAAGTTCTACAAAAGTTTAATCAAAACAACAATGAATAATTAGTTATATTTTACGTGAAAAAATAAAAATATTTTTGCTGTTATAAAATAATATTAACATATCAGCCTCCTAGTATGATAGGTCTTAACTTGGATTTAAAAACCGTTTATTGTCATCGGTTTTACTTTATATAGCATACTAAATCTGGAAATTATGGCACATTAAGTTCTTAAACACATAGGCAAACTTTTTTATGTCCAATATCACTAAGGTCAAAAATGTAATTTAGGTATAGAGCAGATACTATAGTACATCCTCTACTACAGATATTATGAAATTGTTGGGCTTAGTTTGACTTCGTTTCTTCCTTTTTTTTTTTTTTACGTAAAGTGCAAGAGTTTATAGTTCTCATTTTTCATTGGGCGTTCTAATAATGGATCATTTAAATTACAATATAAACTAAGTACAACACATTATCATTTTCACTCGGTTAACATAATTTCGTGTCGGCCACAGCTACTATTTGCTGCGAGAACATCATTTTCCAGTTTACCCTTGATTTCCTTTGCACTGGGTCGCGCGCAAAATATTAATCAATTTTACAGTTCATTGGAATGTAACGAACTAATCATTGACTAGTAACTATTTGATGCTCAAATGTCTGTAAAATATTTGAAGATCCATTAAATTCTAATTGACGTTTGTATAGTCTAGCACTACATACTTATATATACTACAGATTAATTAAATAATAAAGATGTCATAAATTTACCATCGTCACTAGAAGTCGTACGTAAACTGTCAAGTTATTATTATGCAAAGAAAAAGTACTAGCATAGATGTGTTACTGTAAGTCACTATAGTGCGTTTCACGAAATTGGAGACTTGATCGAAGCGCGACAGGTGGGAAAAAATCAATAGGGCTTCTCAATATGTACACTCAAATACACGCGAAATTTGAAATGCTGATACAATCTGTGCTATACGATAAATGGATTTAACGAAACTAGAGACTTCACTGCATCGCGTTATTCAATGTTAGGACTCAATGGTTTTTGTTATAAAATTGAAATAAAAAAGTTGATGTACATAATAAGTATTATCAATTTCGAATTTTCCGTTCATTCGGTAAAATTGGTATGCACTGTAATTCAAATTTTTGGCCACGGGTCGCGCTTCAATCGAGTCTCTAATTTCGTGAAACGCACTGTACCTCCGAAAATTAATTTATTTCCATGGGGTCAAACACAGTTTTTTATTTGCTAACATAAAAAAACATTGTCAAACATATTTTGTATTTTCATAACTTTTATAAAATAGTGTACAGTTTTTAATAAACTGACAAAAAATTTGTAAAGTTATAATATAACTAACGGTGTTAAAGCAGTTAGTTCTATTATTCGCATCGAATATTTATTCATGGAAAATATGAAATATATTTATAACGAAAAAATTGACATTATGAAATAAAAAAATTTAGATAGTTAAATAATAATTTTTGGTATAATATATCAACTAATATCAAAACATAAAACCATGTAAAAATTTAAATTTTATAGAATTACATTTTGTTTAAATTTAATATTCTATTCAAAATATCTGACATTTATTTATTTGAAAATAATTTACTACCCACGACATTCTTAACACATAAAAAATAGTATGAAATCAAAATGCGTATTTTTTTAATAGTTAAGTGTTCAGAAGTATAAAAAAAATGTGCTTTATACAAGAAAAGAATATGTTTTTTTTTTATTTACTATAATAAATATAAAGTATATGAACAAAGAAAATTGTTTTGTAGAATATTCAATAAGTTAGAACTATATAAGAGTGTGAAAATGCGCAGGTAGTAAAACGTAAACCATTGACAAACGCATAACAAACGAAATAATCACAAGAAAGGTATTTTGTTTTATATATATATATATACTACAAAACCCGAGAATCATTCGTTTAATAAAAGAAAGAAATTATTAAATATGTCCATGGTAAAGCCATGTATATAAAACACTTTTTATATTCATTTTAAAATGGTTTTATATTTATAACATGGATAATTTTAAAATCATAATAAGATAAATAATAATATAACACAATAATATAACAACAGTAACTATAATATAATAATAGTCTATAAAAAAAAAACCCAAGTTATTCAACTATATTTATCGAACACATGTCAATTTATTATAATTATTGGTATCTGCTACTAAAATTGATTTTTTTATTTCAATATGAGATCCTTTAAAAAAAAATTTTTACGTTAATCATCACTACATAACCAACTAAGGAACACGATAAATAATTAACAAATTTAGATATAGGTGGTGAAAAATTGAATGCGTTATGAAGAGTTAAGCAATTTTTCAATTGCTGCATATGATCACACGATAACTAAATAGTTCGCACTAATGTTAAAAATAATTGATTTAACTCTGTTTATGATATAAAAAAAAAAAAATTAAACTTTCCATGATTTATAGATAAAGTTGTCCTATATTATTAAAGCAGAGTTCATTTGGTTGTCTTTATATAGATGGGTGTTGAGTGATGTCGATTTACCCACATGGAGTTGTGTTTCTTTGAATCACGCCCGCATAATATCCTTTTAACACGATATACTGGCAGTTTTATTTTTTTATTTAACAATATTTACCCCTTGGCACCAGAACTCAATCAAAGATACGCCGTAATATTGATAAAATTAAACTATCGAACCCATTCGTTTCACACTAACTCATCCCAGTTGATAGTACTAACAAATATCATACAAAATATTATACGATACACGTTACATCAATTTGATTTACGTAAAAAACCATTTTTAAGTATCAAAGCTACCTAAGTAAAACGTCCATTGAAACCATAAAAATATTAACATTAACATACTATATAGTACAGTAAAGCATATTATTTTCTCTACATATTTTATATTCATAAGATTTGATAAGTCTACCTACATTATTCTCGTTATAATTTTATGGTTTCTGTTTTCTTTTTCTTGGGCGGATCACATTAATAAAAATATCTCTTTTGTGCGGACCACCAAAAACGTTATTATAATTATCACTATATTACCGTGTTCATTTGACATAGGTATCTATCGTTTAACATATTTAACTTTTAAATGCATTACGTTTATATTTTATTTATTGAAGTTAAGTTTCAACCCAAAGTTTGGCCGCGAATAAAAATTACGTTTATAATATTATTGAATTATTTAACGCAATTGTATTGCGGGTCACGATATTTTATTATTTATTTATTGAGATACAGAACAAGTAAGTACAAATGTTTAATGATAATAACCTTTAAGGAATAATTTACATAAAAAAAAATAACTCACAATAAGTATTACAAGAAACGTATTCGATTTCGATCCCTTCGAGAATGATACATCTTCGTTCACTTTTACCGTAATACGCAAGATTAGACTGTTTTATAAGTAATCCGCAATGCGAAAGAGAATATAGAAAATAAAAACGCTACGAGAATTAAAATCAAGGATTTTAAAAATCACGATTACTCAGAAGTTGAGTAAATGGACAAAACAAAAGTAAACATAACTCTGTTTATTCGGGTTTAATAATTAGCAAAAAATTTCAAAATTCAACACATTTTCGGTGGCCAAACGATAAATCATATTTAACATGGTGTTTTTGCGTCGCATAAAGCTGGTGAATCTCGATTGGTGTCGTAGGTCTTGTTGTTCCAGGTGTGCGAGTTCAAGTACAAATCGCCAACACTTATAATGTTTTGTCGGTTTTCGGGACGGCGCGTGTCAGTCGGATGCATACATTATTTCGCATGAGTCGCGAAACGGTGCACGAGATTGAGGATCAGATGTCTGCTGCGCATTATATTATTTATCACTATCGTTATAAATCCTCCGTAGCTACAGGGATGTACCCTTGAATGCGTTGCGAAATAACGACCGGGAGGATCCGCGCCCGTTACGTGCGTTGTACGCGGCTGGAGAGTGTATGATGCAACAACACCGGGGTGGCGAGAACGAGCGTCCGGAGAATCACGCAGCAGCGACGTTGATGGATCGCGGACCACGATGAACGTCCGAGGAAATGATTGTTAATTAGTCGCTGGCGCACAACGGGCATACACACGCACGTCGATATTATCGCCACACGACCCGTGAAGACGTTTACGTGTATACGAGTATATATTTATATAAATGTGTATCATTTTTTATTTTTCATTTTTTTCCCATAGAAGTCCTCGGCGCGCCCGTAATGTGTTTACGTCGTTATAAATGCGTGGGTTTTTCGGTCGGTCCCGGTCGTTTTGAATTATTTCAAATTTCATCGCACACACCGTTTCATACATCGTTGCACCATGTTACTCGTTGTGCGTATTATTAAGAAAGACGTTGTAATGACGAACATGCAATGCCGTCGCAAGCTTTTGCTTAGGCGAAAACAGTACAATTTCCTTGCACCTAAATATATTTAACTATTCCAACTTGACAAATTGCGGGCTACCGCATTCATTTTAAGCCCTAGACAATCGACTAAGTTGCCTGCCCGCTAAGCAGTGTGGAACGGTGTAAATCGGGTTCCGCCGCTTGTAGTACTTACACGATGTGTTCGAGTGGCGAACGTTCAAAGCCGGTTGTATTAAAAAAAGCGAAAAAAAAATGTACATTGGTTGTCACTATAATGAATAACCGTAAAAAGCTTAAGTATTTTAAAAACTAACTCACGCCCGAGTCATTAATAGAAATCACAATTATTATCACCTGAAATAACTCTCTTTTCGGAGGATAACAACTGATTGAAATTGGCTGTTCAACTAATATTATACGAGTATGCGTGTTGCATGTTCATGTCCAATAAAATAATTATTACGGTTTGTTGTTCGTTGAGGACGAATTGTCGACAGCACCTTGGTATTCCTATCTTTTATCCAAACGAACACGACAATAATATTATTATTGTTTATTGTCCTTCTATTTTTTTTTTCAACGCTCGTTAGTGAAATCACTATAATATTTTTCGTAGTTTAGATTTATGTTTTATTTATTTCAACAATAAACTCAATATTCAGTGCACGTTTGAATTCATTGAAAAGGTGAAAAACTTTATGTTTATAGAAAATTTTATCGAAAATTATTCGAAGAATATCGAAAAAGATATAAATTTAGCGGACTCGTTAAACTTAAATTTCAAAAATTATTTCACACGGTATTTGTAATAATTAATGGTTAACTACGTTCTTGTTGATTTTAGTGTTATATACAGAAAAGGAAAAAAATATAAACATCGAATCAATAACATATCAACCTAATGAAATACTGTTCTTTTACAGTTATAAATTAATTATCAAACTTTACCAACTTCATTACATTTAAATACTTTTATCACGAGGCGATTTGTTTCATTGTTTGATATATGTGGGTATTATTTTATTAAACATTTTATTGAGTGGATGAAATCGCTTACAATTTACTTTTCTTCATAACTTTAATTATATTTTCGTTACGCTCATTTTTCCATTCATATTAATGTTTACGAAGTATATTTTAACTCAATATGAAGTTATTTTTACACAACTTATATTTTTGTTAATCATCCACATTTTCAAAATTTTTTATCTCATTTTCCGAAGCACACCGATTACTAAAACCTTATTAATAATATTTGTGTATAACTTCATACAAATACCTTTACATGAACATTATTCATAGTATTTTGACCATCCCCAATATGAAATAAAATAGAATAAACTGTAAATAATAAATTTGTTGGATCAAAAATTTTCGCTTTTTTGTTTTTTCTAACATTTTCCTGATAACAAACGATATATTCGCGTTTTAAAACATTTGAGATATTTTCTTCGCCGTAGATTATGTAGTTCTGTAATATGTTAATATTCTTTTTTTCATACTACGCAAAGTTTTTCATTATAAAAAAAAAAAAACTTTTGGAGCTAAATTGTGTGTAAAAAGAAGAAAAAATCAAAATAAAAAGAAATACGTCGTATTTAAATCTTTTTGTTTAATTTTACTTTTTTATTTTTATTTGAAAAATCGAAAAATTAATTTGTTGAAAAGTATCGCTTCTATTTCAATCCCAAATATTCACGTGTAGTACTCCCTATGATGTAACGAATCTCATACAACGTAGTATTACAAAACAACATTAATTTCTTCAATTGCTTCATTTACCATGCTTTGTTCACGGGCTATTATATTTGATCGGATTAACGAAACGTTTTACTATTTATATTTTATCGGGTCTGGATGAGTTCTCAAAAATTTTAAATCACCAATTAGTGTTGGTATGTCATCTTTTGCAATTAAAATATAAGTTTTTATTCGCCGTTTGGCATGTGCATGTTGTTAGAACACTCAGCGCAAAACTTTTTCAACGTGTCATTTACATAATGTACTTCATTATACGATGTATCTTAATCTTTTCGCGAATTGTTGAAATTTAATTTAAATTTGTATTTTAATCTCATACCATACAGTTAACGAAGTGCTAATGACTTTGAAATATGTATATCCACGACGCGTTGGGATATACTTATGATTAACTCATTAAGGGGATGCATTTAGAATAAGCTCACATGTGCACTACGTTAAATTAATATATTATCAAAAATAAATCTGTACTAAAAGTCACGTCGGAATTAGTTATGAGATAGAAGTATGAATAATTAAATTTACGAACTATAACTGTTAAATTCGCACTGATTAGGAATATAGTTTTTGTAAAACAGTAAATATTATAACAGTTATCGATTCTTTTTAATTGTCGAATAGTTATTAAAACTAAAACATATATTAACGGTGCAATTGTATACATTCAGGTTCGTCAAAATGTCATCACCATAAACAGGAACATGATTGGGAAATTGTAATGGTTTTTTGTGTGCCGCTTTTATATAAGTTACCATTTTATAATTGACAGTTATTTCATACTTTTTATTGTACTATGCATTTAAGATTTTTTACTGCAAGAAAATTCTCTATGTTCGTAACTACTACCTAGCACCTTCAAAAAGTTTTTCTAATACATTTTCAATAATATTGTTGATGATAACTTTTACGATTCAATAATCCTGAATGCATGTCTTGACATTATTAGAATTCAATAAATGAATAACACCATCGAACGTAACATATGGTTTCATTATAACTGTTATACAAACAGGACGAAACCGATGTTTTGAGTTGTAACGACACGGACGTACAAAATATTATTATACTTAATTACGAACATCGTTGTTAAAAATATATTATTTTCTCGTTTATTATATTATTAATTAAATAAGTTCACACCGCGATAGGTATATAGTTTCACCGTTATAATTATACACCTAAGGTAAATCGATTTTTTAACAAGATGTATCTCAGACTATAAAAACCTGACGTCTCGCATAATTATATGTATATATTGTTGTATTATTAAACGCAGCGAGCTTAACGTATATCCTAAAAGGTTACGAATATTAATTTTAAAACGATGATCCTTTAATTATCTATAATATTTAAATTATCTATAATTATTTAACAAATAGTAGAGTTACAATAAACAAAAATTTGTAACCGTTTTGAATAATTTATCGAGGCAGTGAAAGTGATTTACATAACAATACGATGAAACGTTTATCGAATATGTACAAATTGGATTTGTGGTACATTATTTCTGTGTGAATATTAAAAAAATTATTTTTCTTTTATTATTTATATTTCATTAACAGTATAAATCTTTCATATAAACAAGAGCAAACCGTGAGGTGAATTTCAGATATACTCACTTTTATTTTTAACAAAGAAAAATCTTTTGAAAATATATATTCTATAATTTCTAATAATTTGAATGTTGATATTAATTTCAAAACGTATTTAAAAGTAAGCATTGCTCCCGAACAAAATAGCTATGTGGAATTTCAGAATAATTGGTACCTAATAAATAATAATACATCTATGGAAGATATAAAATTTATATAAATATAAATGTATTGTACGCAAATGATAATAACAATGAAATCGAAACCGGTATCGGAATCATTTTACAAAATTTAATATAATAAGATACTATGTACTACAAATACGCTTTATAGTCGTTTAAACTTTGTTTATGGATATTGTGGCTAGTTTTTGTATTGAATTTATGTACTTTATAATTCCTATCAAACTATCGCTGTAATTTAAATCAAATTAATTACATTTTACCCGTATCACGAAATCTTTTCGTATGTGTTTGTATCAGTTAATGTATTTATACCGTTTTAACCAATGTCAGCCTCTGAAATTACCATTGATGTTATCCATTCATCGTTATTATTGTGTGGATAGTAAGGAAAGTTTTCATATTGATCTCCATTTCATTCATTCATTACGGTGACGTTCTCTTTCATTTTCTAAACACGTGTGACTCACATTTACCCTTAAAAATATCTGTTGAATACCTTTATATAATTATTAGCCATTTATGGTAGTTAGTCTTTACCCCTAACAATTCCCTGTCAAATGTTTTTCTTTATCTTGTACACTTTTCTGTGCAGTTTATTATTTATATACCCGTCTAATATTTCGCCAACACTATTATACGTAACTGGGTATACCACCATTATTGTTCTCTTCAAACGCTAGTTAAGTAATCCGATAAATTCACATCTGGTTTTAATTGCAGTTCTACCTTTTTCGTTTCAAGTGCAATCGATACAACGTAAGATGTTGGCCTTTCTTTTACATTCTCGACGTCACTTAAAATTATGTGATACTTCTTTTTTCGCGATTATACTGCTTTCATCATTTCAATTCATGAATAACAAATAATGAAATATATACTAACCAACAAATTTCCTTTCAAACACTTTGGTCTGTGATAATCCTTCAAATATATAAATGTTAATTTCCAACAAAATCCATTATTTTAAATTAGAATGATTTTAGATTTGTATTGTGCACATGAAAGTATTATCCTTTATATATTTGTGAGCACATTACAATAAATGATTATTGGTTTTAAATATTATTTATATCTATTCAATAAAACTGATTAATAATAATACTAATTTTAATTAATGCAAAACTAATATTAAATGAAAATTAGTCGATCGGCTGATTTTGTTGTTTACTAGTATAGTACAAAAATGTCAATCACTACAAAATAGAGTTATCAAAATCAATTTATCTACATGTAAGCTAAGAAAATCGTCAACATTCACATTTCAAAGAATACATCTTAACTGTTCAATAAAACAATTAACGAATTAAGTATCTAGTGTGTTCATAGTTTTATATGGTCCATATAACAATCATAAAAATTAGGTTTTACGGTTTTATTTGTGTAAAAATGAAAAAATATCATGCCAATATACGCAAGCATCGCAGGTCAATAATCATCCAATATAATTTCGTGCGGCTTTCAAATTTTTCCAAAAGTTGATAATTTTGCAAGACACTGATTAATTTTCATAAGTTTTTCGCAAAACCAATTTTCAATAACAATGTCTACCTTAGTGTTAGGCGCAAACTTTTATTTCGAATAGAAAGCGTGTTGTATGTTAATAAGAATGTGTTACAAAAATTTAAAACCGGGTAAATCAGGAGATACAATATTTTTCCTTGGACGATTTACTTATGCGTGTGTACGGAATTTCAAAAAACAAATATCGACTTGAGATACACAGCTTGAGCTCAAACACAACGACGCGAATAATAGGTAACCTACCTTCTATGATTCGTATCGAACATTAAAAACAGTATACTCATTCAGTGGCGCCGAAGCCTTAAAAATGTAATTGAGTACCTAATTCCAAAAGTCATTGGCCTGAGCCTAAAATTTGAAGACTTTTACATAGAATTTTATGTGTGTCTATGCCACCTAATAGAATAATTTTTGTAAAAGTGGTTAGTCCACGTTTAACACGGACTTGAGCGCCACTGTACTATTAATCGACGGTACATGAACCATTATCATCGTGTCTCTTGGTGTACGGCAAAAATGTTCGAACACGTTAGCCGCAATTGTTAATGCATATGAAACTATTATTTTAGACGGATTAAGCGGATGTTTTGCCATGTCAAATATATAACATGAGTAGTCGAAATGCTCGGATTAACGACTCAACCGTATCTCGGGCAAGGCAAAGGTTCGACGACCAGATTTGATGAAAATAATAACAACAATAATAATTAATCGAATATACGATTGTAACCGTAATACAACACGCAGCTTTTTTCGCTCATCGAATACAAATTTAAACGCGGCTTCGAAGTCGACTCTCAAACCTGCTTCGATATAATATAAATAAACGCCGTGCGTATTTCACTTCGATGATGGTGGGCAACACTAGAAACGCATTTACACGTCCGCTACACGAAATGATTGATGAATTGTAATATAAATTATTATTATCTCATGCACATTGCCAAAAACCTTATTTTTGTTTTCAATTATTTCATTTACTTTCAGTGTAGTGCATGTGATATGTCTACATGAATAAAATATTATAAATAATAATAAAACGCGAATGTTAAGTTCGGAATTAAGTTTAAACTTTAAAAAAAAAAAGTTATAGTGAGATTAATATCTTTTGTTCGACTTTTTGAATCAACAAAATATTTATCAAGTTTTTTTTTTTTTTTACCGGTTGACATCGCGTATAAAATAATTATAATTTATATCACGCTGTGTGCGTATCAAAATTAAACGGCACCAAAAATAAATATATATAATCCAATATCTACGCTAAAAGTTTAGTACTGCGCCATAATACACGCTTGTATAATTTACGAGAGTGCTTTATATTTCACATGATGTATGTTTTTTATTTCCAAATAATTTCCCGGAAATCGACCACTTTTGTTGATGAAACATTATCTTGGCAACACAAAAAATAATAGCGTGCATATTTTTATGTTTTGTGCGCTGATCCTCACAGAGTTACGTTACAATGTCTTGCGAAACAAAGGGTTTATAATAATTATATTTCGTTTTATGTACAGTTTTGTGTTAAAAATAAAACATGATATAATAATACGTTGTGATAATAATAGTAAATTAATTAATTCAACTTTCATCGTTGGTTTAAAACTAAAGTGTCACCTCTGGGTAGCTTCGTTCATCAATATTTGTATTTATCGTTTCATGTTTTTTACTTATATATACTCAGAATGTTAACTGATATAGATTTTATATTCTATCAAAAAATAATAATGTCTTCGTTTTTCTATTTTTTACTGTTTTGTTTGTCGCTGTATACCAAAAAAAAAAAAATTATTGATAACGTTTCGCCTAGTACTCGTCGAATGACAACATTCGACATTAAACCAATAAATATTAGGCATATAATTGCAGATAAGAATCATATTTAATTTTTTTTTTTTAAATTAAAGTTCCTATATTAGTTAATAACAACAAATAATTAAAGGTTAGAGTTGAGTATCACTTTAAAACGAAAAATTATTTTTAAAAACCAATTTATGGATTAAATATTTATTTATTTATAAATATTTAAAATTGATATATCAGTACATAAAATAGAAATTATTTGAATTATGTCGTAGGATGTTGTTGATCATTGTTTTAGAATATTGCGTACCACACCGATAGCGACGATTCATATCGTCACGATAACTTATCTCTCATAACAAATACAACTATTATCGTATATTTATTCTGTGTGTAAATAATTATTTACGTTTAGCCATTGAATACAATTTTTGGTTGGTGATGGAAAAATCATAATAAATTGGTGTAAGCACATAAATGTATTATTATAGGGGCTAAAAAAACCTTGAGGGATTTTCGACTATGACATAACGTTAGCTTGTCGATGCCACTCCTAACATTCGATTGACTCTTCGGCCAGCATACGGTCGCGATTGGTTATAAATCGAATAGAAATCAATGAGGTAGGTATACGCATGACGGTGGCGATGACAGCGGTAGTTAGGTAGGTAGGTACTGTTATCGAATTCGATTAACCACTAGTCATTTTTGTCAGGGGTGGACAACGCGGCGGTGGCGAGCCAAGAGACACGCGGACATGGAATTTTATTATTGGCTTTGCACAATGTATCGGTAATTCGAAACGATATTAAATGTTGGGTGTACGTCCCTTCGCCTATACCCGCCGCAGTCGGTACCAGCCAACTCGGTTTGGCTGGACTTCGGCAAACAATAGCCGCGCGAGTACCCGACACGAGGCACTAACGGAACACGAGGGAAATTTAAAATAAACCGCAAAACAACGATAAAACGTTATACGACGTACATGGCTGCTGTGTTAAACCTACACTTTATTGAATTTTATATTTTATTTTTGAATCATCGGATAAATGATAATATGGAGAGTTTTCAGGTGTATTCAACTGATAATTCATACAACTGAAATTTGATTTTTTTTTTTTTTTACAAACATATTTTTGTAAATAAATAATGGTTTTAAAAAAATTTTGCACATTTTATACGTAATAATTATTACCTGTGATATACTTTGATGTATTTTCATCATTTAAATGAATTTAAAACATAACATCAAACAACTATTAAAAATAAAAATTTCATATTTTTCGTTTCCTAATAAAAATAAATCTAATATTATAATTCCTAATGCCGTTGAATGCAATTCTTTTTTTGATCAAGTGAAATACATTTTAATCCACTAAGAAGTAATTTCGCCATTTATATTTACACTTTATGATATACATAGATATCCTAACTTTATTGATAAGCATCTGATATCAAATTCAAAAACTAGATTTCTTTAGAAAACTTGCAAATTTTAACTTTCGATACTTCAACTCAAAATCATTCGTGTTATTCCAATGTTGAAAACTATAAAATTCTTTGGAAAATCGACATTTCTTTTTTTTCCTCCAAACATACTGATAACGATGTAAAACCACGAGTAGGTGTATTAATATACCGAAATCCACCCGGTCGTTTTCCGATTGTGACGTGATGATTGCTTTCGAATTTATAACAACACAAAAGGTGCAATATATATATATATATATACCTGCACACCAATCTACCAATGTCCCGTTTGCTCTTTCGCAATTATTTACTCAGTGCCACATGCAATGTGTGCGCACGAATGTAAACTCCCATACCCAATAAACTTTTTACTTGACCGAAAAATGCAGAGAGCTATCTCCTATACTGACCTTTTTACTTAATAAAAATAATGATTTATTTCCAACTGAACAGTAAATAAGTAGTGATGACTCGATAATACGTTGTGCGTCTATCGTCAAACATCAAATATGTAAATAAATAAATAAATAAACGCGTAGCTTGGAGTATTAATATTTATGTATTGAACAACCGGTTTTGAATTTAAAAAAAAAATTAAAAAGAAAAAAATTATATCCCTTCCCATGCAACACCGAGAGAGAATATAAATAATTATTATTTCTATTGCTTGTCTGATCCAACCGGTAAATGATGTAGTACGTAGGTATCCGTTGAAAAATCTTCTCTGGTTTCCTTCTACTGCAACGATGTACGACGGTGGCAGAGTTTGACAACTACTACCGTCGACCGTCTCGTCTGATTGATCGCATTGTGCAACTGCGGACAAAGGGGTATAATACACAAAATCTCACCAAGCTGTTTCGATATTTACACGAAAAATCCGCAGCACCGGTACAAAAAGTGAAAAACATATAGAAAATTAGATCCATCTCTTATTCCCTCCCTCACCATCTCCTATCTCTCTCTCTTTCTCTCTCACTCACTAGTAACATATCACTGACGGAGATTTATTGGGAAAAATGAGAACATCGTGTGTTTGTCGCAGTCGTGTGAAGAATAAAATCAGATACTTATATATATATATATGTACTAAGCCTTGTGTTTATACGGCAGTCGCTGCAACGGAGTGACTGAAGTCCAACTGAAAATCAAATTAGAGTTACGTTTCATGTAATAGATTTGGTATACACGTCTTGTATAATTGAAATTTTGGACGTGCAGCAATATTCATCTGTAAGAAAAATATAATCTATAAGACTTTTCGAAACACATCCATTAATTTAGACCACCGAAAGATAAAATAGCTCTAGTAAACGTCTGTGCTAGTATAAACAAGTAATGTACACGATATAATTTAACTGAACTAATGGAAAACCATTGATTATAATATTTAGGTAATTACAATGCATTTTGCTAAAAAAAATTTTAATATTAAGCTAGACTAAATTTAAATTTATTTTACAACTTAAAAGTTTTTTTCACGTTTTAATTATTCATCTGCATGAGCTGAAATAATAGTTGATGTTAGTATATCTACTATTTATAGAATACACAATAAACATAAAAATCCAACTTTATTAGTCACTTTAGTTTTAATTTATTTCAACGCGCTAATATCATAATTTCTATAGAAATTATAAATTTCGAACTACTATTATTTTAGATTTGTAATCTAAAATAAACACATCTTATATACAGAAAAGCATGTATAATTAATACTAGTAACAGTACATTATAAGCAATTGAAATTATTATTCTTATATTCGAAAACCAAATCACCGGAAATAAAAAAACTAACACAAGAATAAGTGACCATCGTGTGTTAGAGAAGTGATAATTAATTTAACAGTATAATTAATAATTATTTGATAGATTATATTATAAAAATATGCGAAAAAACTGTAGGTCAAATTTCAGATTAGTATAAACTGCAGAAAAGCTTAATATTTTTATTTTTATTTTTTAATACAAAAATAAAAATGTCCGTGTGCTGTAATAAAAAAACTTCAAATATATTCATTATAAGCAGGTACTTATTATGATTTAATAAAAATAAATTGGATACTGTATATTATATACGGCAACGTAAAACTAAAGTATTGAAGATTTATGATAACTTTTTAGTCGTTAAATTACAAAACATAATATATATACCTACATCGTTTTTGAGCTCTAATGGACTATTAAAAGTTTGGATTTTTTTTTTTTGTGTTTTAGTTTTGTTACATTAAATATACATTATTTTTTTTTCGCTTAACTTATTTCTGCAATAAAACTAAAATATATTTACTTAAAGTCATTATTTGTTAAAGATAATTTAAAATTTTAAAACTTACTGTAGCCTATATTACTCACTTATCTCATGTCACTATCTACCAATTAATAAAAATATTGTTTTCATAATTTTAATAATCATATGCGAGCCAAATATACAATGCCAAATTTAACGATGATGCAGGAAGTACGAAATACCAATGTCTCTATTTTTACGGGGCCTCTGAAAATAAAATCTAAAATTCTTTATTTCATTATATTTTTTTGCTTTATATATATATATATATATATATATATATATATATATATATATATATATATATATATATATATATATACCATTGATATACTGGCTGTAATATTATAGTTAGTAGATAAAAATGTTAATTCTAAAAACAAATATTTGTATATGAATTCTTGGCCTAAAATATATGAATTTTCGATTATATGTAAATAATTTATATTTATATTTATTTAATTATGTAAATAATTAATAAAATGTTTTATTTATGAAAAATTACTTTTTAATTTAATTGTACAGAAAATAAAAAGTCATATTTTCGAAAAAATAATGAAGTGGAAACAATTAAGGAAACAATTTTGTAGTATGCAAATTCTTTTGATTTCTGAAATAAACAATTTTACTCCACAAAAACAAATGATTTTTTCCGAACCACTAAGTAAAATAAATTTAAATATTTATAAGGTAAGAGATACAATATTTTTTTCGAGTACAACAATTTTTTCACTTTAAATTAAAATGTAATAACATTTAAATATTATAATTTATTTTTATACAACTTAATTTGGTAAGTAAAAAAATAACCTTATTATTTAAATGTATTTAGTGAATTGTGTTTTGATACAAATCAGTGTTATTAATTCAGAGTCGAAAGAAAGAAAGTATATTTTATTACTCATATAATATTTATATTACATGAAAGACACAAGCAAGATTCACAAAGTTACTTTGACTTAAACTTTTTGCTCCTCGGATAAAATATACTGCTGGATGAAACATATTTCGATCACTGTGTATAATTGTATTATATATTTGAAAATAATGATGAATTATAAAATCAAAAAATGGTTCTGCGAGGTATTAGTTTTCTTTTATAAATTATGTTCCAAAACGACTTATTATTTTGAAGTGCTAAGGAAAAAGTTCGTTAGCCAAGACTTTATCAAGAGGTTTTACTAAAATATTAAGTTAAGACTTAATATCTGAATTATAAATAATATTAGATTATATATTTATATAGTCTTAAAATTTATCATGGGGATCCGTTTTGGGGAGGGGGTAATGGATACTAATTTACCCTATGTTCGAGCCTTGTCTCTTAAAAAAATATTATTTTGAGAGATTGATTGAATTATCGTTATTTATTGGACTGTAAAATCTATGAATAAGTATATTAAAATATAGTATTTTTAGTAATCTCTAGACCTTTTAGGCCCAGAAAATACAATTAATAATAAATAAATAATGAAATAAAAATAATGACAATAATTCTAGCTATAGTAATAGCATCCTGTCTTGTCATGCATAATACATTTTCTTTATGCGACACGATAAATAATTTATATAAATTAATACTAATGTACCTAATAGTTATATTAAAATCGAACTCTCAGCGGCACACCGCAGTGCATTAATAACAATGATAAATAAAAAATAAAAATTTAAATGTTAAGCCTATATCGGCACGACTGACATGCGTTGAAATACTTATAATAAAATATTAGTTTATGACGGCTAGACCCATTAGACTCTTAACAAATATACAAAAATATGGTCAACCAATATTCACAATATGAATGACCAGTTTGAAATCCCGACTTACTATGATGGTAGCCAGACCGTCAAATAAACAAACTCACGAAAAAACATGATTTCAATACAGACATTAACAAAAGAAAAAATTAAACAACTGGTGTGCATACCTCTACTAATGAAAATAAACAACAAAATAAAAGTTGGTGTCGACAACATTCGTCTCGAAAGCTACGGTCGCCGGACACCATTTTACGATCTACCACACTAAACAACAGACTCAGGAAATTATTAAACTTTGTGGCACGGCATGGCACACAAGTGTTGCTTAAAATAACCGAAAACTAAAAAATACACGAAAATAACAGATATTTATGCAACAGTCACCAACCAGCGTTAGACGATCAAAACATGACATCGACCTCACCGCAGCGATGCGAATCGTTGCGTAAAATTTTAACCCGAGACGTATGAGATATGAAACAATTTATGTTTGTTCACCGCACAAACTCTCAGGAATAATATTATGAATTCGTAATTTATTAAGTATTATTATTAATATTAGTATTAAGATATAACTGTAGTTCTAACTATAAAAAAGAAAATATGATAATGAAATGCCAAGTCTCTAATAAAAAATAAGTAATTGTAAATAAAAAAACAAATATAAACAAAAATTTTAATATTTTTCTTGTTTCCCTGAAAAATGTATTATACTCTAGTATTTTAAGTGTTATGAAAATATTCGAGTATACACGAGAAGAATTTAAAGCTACAAATTGACAATATATTTCTTATATTTAAGTAAAGAACTGAATATGGTATGAGTCACTAATGTACTAATGTTACTTGTAGTTAAATTTTAAATACCTTCCTCAAACTAAAAATTATGAATATAAAAAGAAAAATATAAGATCGTAGTATAATGAAATTTTAAACTTTTATAAAAACGTAACATTCAAGATTTACTTAGTACTTTTTATGCATTTAAAAAAAATGTCTGTATCATTACATTATCATTTTAGTTTTCAAAAATATAAAAATAAAATATATAAAATAAAAGATAAGCTTATTTTGACAAAAAATACATATAAAATACAAACATATTATTATCGAGTTAGGTATTAAAACTTCAGTTATTTAAACTTAAAATGCACGAAAAATAAAAATGCACATTTATTTTAAACGAAAATGTAATAGAACATAAATAGATTTATTTTAAATTTTCTAGTTCTAGAAATAACGATTAGAAATTTTAGATTTCGTAATTTTTAATAAAATATTTAGTTTTTACGAGTCCAATTAAATCATAAATAAAAATTAAATTAAAACTGACTATTATAGAATTAAACAGTGTAGTATTATAGCATCGATTACATAATACTTAAAATGTTTAATTTATAATTTAAAATTTTGCTATAGTCGAATCCAACAGTCAATTTGAAGCAATTCGTAGTTATCTAAAGGAATTGGACGTTACCGAGAACGTTTGGATTGGTCTGAAGCGTAACAGTGAGGCTAGTGAATTTACATGGACGTAAGTAATACATTTATCTATTTTAACTAAAGCATGCGATGTTAAAGAATTTAAAATGTTTTCCATAGCAATGATCAATAGAACATATTATCATAATGTACATAATGAATAAGATTATTTGGGTAACTTTTTCAATGAGACATTTTAATATGTATTACGATTTTCACAATATAACAACATTAAAAAAGATAAAACATAAATAGATCGTTACAAATACTTAAAATTGTTAAAAGAGAAACGTCAAATAAAATATTTGCAACGCAATTATGTCTTGAGGTAATAGTTATGTTATAATATATATAGCGCAACTGAAAAGAAAAAAAGCGTTAAGACTTAGCGGTTGAAATACCAAGTTAATATATTATTTTTTACTCTTTTATAATATTTGAGTTATAATTTTTTGTATAACCGACAAATCGATCTATCGAATATTAACTTACATCATAGTATTATATGAAATAAATAAATGGAACAAAAAATGTGATTATTTATCATATTTTTATTGGCCATTATTTCAACAATAATAATTATACATTTCATCTTATAACTCATAATATAATATATATATTATAATAATATTATAATATCATATTATGACGAAAATCTAGCACAACTATTTAAATTTTATCGAAAACAGCTACACATTTTAAAATGTGCAATAACCCCATTCTTCTCTTTCTGTACCAACCAAATGTCCAGACAAAACCAATCATATTTAATCAAAAATAAAATCAACGCATGAACCTTTTTGAAAACATTTTCAATAATCCGTTTAGCTAGCCGAATTACAATAATAATAGTTAATAGTCATATATAGGTACATTAATGATTGCTTGTATTGGCAATGCCTGTTTACAGCAATTACCAGCCACTCGCGAGGAGCGGATACTTCAGAGAAGAGGTTCCACGTTCGTTGGACCCGGTTTGCGTTGTCATCGACCCGACAGTCAATTTCAAATGGCACAGTTTACATTGCGGCGGTCCAGAAGTAGCGTCGTTTGTCTGCGAACTCCCGGGTATTATAATATATAAGAACATAATACGTATCTAAATAGATATGAAAATTAATGTTCATAGTTCTAACTTGATTTTGAAGCGTATACTTGTTACCTACGAACCTATATGTACCTGTATGTAGTTTATTTACCAAATCGTTCGAGCGATCGAAATGAATTTATTTTTGAATACTATCTCGAAAGTATACGTTTGGAAATGAATTTTTCGTATTGGTTTTGTTCAAAACGAAACGTTTAGTAATGCATGTAACATTATTGCATAGTTCCGTATTGGGCGTCGAAGAGCAATGGTTGCATGACGAATATGATGGAAGATATGACTGTGACATTTTTGCCGGAGCGTCCAGCTATCCAGCTTACGAAGGAATGTAGTCCGGGAGTTTTCAAAAATGTGACTTGCAGAGGAAACATGGTTTGTTGTTGTAATATTTAATTTGAATAATATAAAAAAAATACACACAGCCGTTTATTTCAAACCCAAAACGGGCGCGATAAAGTTTGGATGCATAAGGTTTATTTGATAAAACGATACAATTATTTAAATATTTATTACTAGTTCGACGAACTTTCTTTACTGATCGTTTTTTATAGAATCTCAAACTAAACACATTAAATCATTATCGATTTATTTATTATTTCAATTATTATTATTTATTTATTAGTCGCTACACATACTGTTTACGCTAATTTTTACCAACAAATCTACGATTTTTTTCCACAAACATTTTAAATATAATATTACATTTTTACAGTAATTTTTATAAAGATAATTCTTTATATCTTTTTTGAAAAATGATGGCGACTCACCATTTGAAGTACTACCTCATGGTGTTCCAAGTGGTGGGTCTATTGCTGACTTTTTTTAAAAAAAAAAAAAAAAAAAAAAAATAGAATATATTTACAAATTATAATTAAAGTTTCATTTTAACATTACGATCACTGTAGTTGATATCAATATAAAAGTTTTTTATAATAGTTTAACTAAATTAGGTAAGGCTAGGTGAATTTTAGGATTTTCAGACTACATAAACAATATCGAATTATTCATGTGGTACAAAATAATCAACCCCTTCATAAACAAACAATATATATACAATTTTGAGCGTGTGCATTTTAGTATTTATGTATAGAATACATTGTATTACACATGCCATTGTTTTAGTTATAATCGAGTTAATTAATTTACTGTTCAAAACAATTCAAAGATATATATATTTACCTAATCATTGAAAGTGGAGCTTCGTAGTTAACACGGGCCGAGTGTAATAAGACATTCAGTAAATAATTTTATAATTCAATAAATTAATTTAAATCATGGGCGTACGCAGACTTTATTCACGGGATATGCGACTGATAAAAAGTGCCCTTGTAAAGATATAAATGCCCTTAAAATTAATGTTTATGACATTGAATTATAATCTTCTAGTTACTTCTTCTTATTAGAATGTAATAGGATTTTCATTTTTTTTTTTTTTTCATTAAAAAATAAGAACATTCTTTATAAACATGTTAATTTAAAAGAAAATTTACATTATTTAATTATATTCATTCTCATTCTTGGTATAAATACCTTAAATTCTTCAATTACATCCTCTGTGTCTATTTCAGTAGAAATGTATTGTTTTTATGAATATCAAAATTAATACATTGAAGCGCTTTTAGTACATTACCACTGACCTTAATTTTGTTTTAACAGTTGTCAGTTTTGTAAATGCTCACTATAAGAGCAACTTGTAACGAAAATAGTAACAAAAACTGTAAGGATTTATAAAAATCTGAAAAAATGAATGAACATCCATTATCTAAATCAACCAAAATCTCACAGGATTAGCTTCCATAGAACTATAAATAATTTTCAAATCACCAAAAAATCAAATATTACGTTATTTTTCCTTCCCAAAAAACTTAACCTATATTGAGGTAATATTCATAATAATAAGCATATATATATATATAACTGCCCAGTTTACTTAATTTTATTTTAGCTTATACTCCATTACAACTACCAGCCATTGTAGCAGCCTCTTCAAAACTTACAACTATTACAGCCATATATATGTCTACAAATAGTCTTACAGTTGAAGACGCAATCGTCATAATTTTTAGGAAAATATAAATAGTAAATGTCTACACTAAATAATATAACCCATATTTTTTTAATTATTAAAAACCTCTCACAATCAATTTAAAAACAAAAGTCAATATCGATATACATATAAGTGCACACCTATGGTTTAAATTAAAAAAAATGTGTGCAATACATTTATACGTATTCATCGTATTTACTTTTTGTTTACGCACTTAGCAATCATACCGCAGCAATATGCTAATTAATACATACCATTATTTGTCAACATTATTATCTCTATTCATGTAATTTATATGAAACATTTCAACAAAAAATATGTGATACAAGTTTATTATAATAATATAATAAAACTAATTTTAAACAACAAAACTGATTAAATATACTTAACATTACAATACTAAATAAGTTAAAATAATAATCTGCATAATTCTGAAATAAATTATGCTAACTGATCAATTATTTAATCTCTTTTATAATTGTAGTTAAGTCTTCGATATATTTATTGATATTAATGGTTCAAGATATTTTTAATAGATAACCTGAGTTTCAAAATTTTTAGTTTTGAAAACGCTCATTCGCAAGAAACTAATGTACGCAGAAGAATTAATATATATTTCATAATTAAATAAATCATATTTTGTTGTTATTTTATATACCTAAATAAATTCGTTTATGTGATCACTAACAACACTTACCTCAATTTTTCAAAGTATTTATCTTCATATTCATTAGATTTTGATCAAGAGAATAAAAATACATAAATTATAAGGATAATAACTACTTCTATTATAGCTCGTCAATAATTTTTCAAAATTAAGATTAGTATATCATGATTTAAATTTAATTGAAAAAATAATTACTATAATTTTTCATAGCGTGGTTGTGTTAGGCTTATTTTGAGAGTAAATCTCAGTCCCCACAGCGATCGCCGGGTATCCAGGTGGGCCAGACCGACACAGGCGTACAACAATTGCGTCGAAATTACCTTTTTACTTGTAAAAAATCTATTGATTGCGCCACATATCGACTCCGCCGAACTTTTTTACATATTGATTCCACCGGACGCCGACTATCAATCCACTGAATATTTGTAAATTACAAAACTTACAACTCAACAAAATAAGTTTAAATAGAATATTATATGAACAATGAACATATAACTTGATATATATATACATGAGCACATCTGTACCTAACAAAATATTATATGATATACAAAGCTATATTTAGCTATATTTATTCCAGCGGAAATCGCGTATTATCGCATCGGTTTTCATATCTCAATTAATATAATCTATAAAAGTTTTATCGAAAAAAGACATATTTTATTACATTTAGTGCCGGATCACACTATGCGTTTTGTCGGTTGCCGATAAAACGCAACCGATCGGTAAACGACCGCGACATCCATAATTAACATTAAATCGCATTATCAGGGCCAGACTGACCGATTTGGCAAACCGATTTGAAATCGTCGGGAACCGACCGCAACATGTTGCGGTTGACTTTACCGATGCGGTTCGGAAAATACCCCAAAACACTTTATTTAATATTGAGCCGACCACACATGCGGATTATCGGTTTTAAATTTAAATTATAATTCTTTATAATTTATAAAACATTGATAGTTTTTAATTGTATTAACATGTATTCAACGGAGAAATTAATTTCGGAAGTCCAGAACTATCCTTGTTTATGGGACATGAGTTCTAAAGAGTACAGCGATAAGGTTTTAAAAAAATCATGTTGGATGAAGGTAGCTGAGGTAGTTTCTACAAATTGGAATTCGACGAAATCAAATCCATATTATATTAATAATTCTTATTAATCTTTAGCAGTACCTACCTAGTATAGTATAATAATTTAGTAATTTGTACGAGCTTAGTTTCGATGAAATCAAACATAAACTAGTCTAATATTTGCAATAACATATTATTTTTAATTAAAATATTCCCCACGCTTTTTGAATCGGCAACCGATAAAACGCGTAGTATGGTCGGTCTTCCCGATTGGGATACATTTTATCGGCAACCGACAAAATGCATAGTGTGATCCGGCACTTAGATACAAGTCTTATTGATCATAATTCATGATCTTAAATATTATTCACTATGTCCTGTGTTTAAATAATCGACATTTAGTGACAGTTGTAGTCGTGAGCGTGTATTATATAACACCAAAATACCAGTTAATTATCCGTTTCGTGATCAAATATGCATTACATTTTTGAGTTGAGAAGATTTATGGTACTCTATCTTTACTTGAAAAGAGCTTTCCTAATACTTATTTTATACTTATATTATGTTTATAATAATACCGAAATTTGAACACGTTATTCAGTAACGTTTCTTTATTTACATACAATATAAAAAATTTTAGTATTTTAATAAACGAGCAAATTATAGTATTAGAAAATATTAGTATATCAAACTTTTGATGTTGTTTTATTTGAAAGGGGAAAAAAAGCTTGAAAAACATTTGTAAATACTATATCCTGAATTTCAAATTTGACTAAACATTTCAGTTTATTCTATCTCAAATTAAATAATTAAAACAAATTTATACTTAAAAGTTTTAGCTGTAATGTTACTATAAATATTGCATTTATTATGTTATAAATTATGGTTTATTAAGATCTTATTCTCATTTTAGATTATATAAATTCTTTAGATTTTGAATATTATACATACAAGATGTGTATCTAATTATTGGTTTTTTTAGAAACAATCTGAAATTATTGAGCAGTTAAGCTGTCCAAATACGAATAAATTATTGAAGACATTAATCAAACCAATTAAACCAATCCTAGAAGACGTAAATTTAAGAACAACAACCTCCAGCTCTGAATCAGGTAATGTAATACTTACTTAGTCATAATACAAAAAATGTCAATAGTTAACTAACATAATATTTTTTCAAACATTCTATGATAAAGACACAATTAATAACTCATTATTAATTAAACTGAAGCTGATATATTTTTGAGTAGCATAATGTTATCTTAATAACTAATAATATTTTTTATTTACTAATCTTTTCAGCTTCCATTATAGTATCACTTAATTAATATAATAAATCTAATCTAGACTCTAGTGAGTCAAGTATAGTAATAACCTACGCCCTACTTGTTGCATGATTTATGAACTATTCTTACGTTAGTTCGCATATAGGCTGTATATTGCAACAAAGAATTTTATAGCTTAACTTTAAGCTTACTTAAAATTTAGTTCAATTTTTTCTTTGCGATTTATGAAAATATATTTTAAGAACTATACTTTTGGTCAATTTTTTTAAATGGCTGTTCGAATAGTGCAAATAATTATTTCTATGTACATGCATATGAACATTTTATCCATATTTTTGCTAATAATTATGGATAAAATGTTCATATGCATGTACATAGAAATAATTATTTGCACTATTCGAACAAATTTTTGAGACAAATAGGACAAATAGGACATTTACACTGGACACATTCCAAAAAAAAAAAAAACCGGATGGGCCTCGCTCTGCTGTACAGTTAGGGGTGGAGTGCACCTCGCTTATAGGATAGGTCATTATTATAATGGATTTGTTAAATTTGAATGCAATGATAGATATCATTGTATATGAATAACGATTCTGAACGGAGTTCATATGTTTGTCTAGGATATAATACATTGTTATTTATAAACATTGTAAAAAGTATATTTTATTTTGAAACGAAAAATATATTTTTCAATTAGGATGGGTTGGCAGTTGCATACAGTGATATAGTTTGTCAGTCTAGAACATTCTACATTATATTATATTTTACATGTAATTTTATGTCAATATTCGCTGTTCAAACGCTTATAAAAAAGAATTGTGCCTATGGATTTTAATAATTTTTGAATGACATTAAAAACTACTTCTGTGGAATCTTCGATTAAATTTTCAAGTGTTTTGTAGTAGCCAAATTTTTTTTATCACCGATTATAAAAATAAAATGTAAAAAAATCGAATATTTTAAATGCCTATAAGTGGCTTAAAAATCAATATAATATTTTGAAAAAAATATTGCATAAAAGAAATACCAATCTAAACAGCTGGTAGAAATTTCAAAAATCTGCGACTTATACTTTTTGAATTATAACAAATATTTAAAATCGTTTGAGAATAAATCGCTATTTTATGCAATTTCGTAAATATTTAAATTTCAAACAGTCATAAAATTTTTTCCTCTAAGTTCGGTAAAAATTTTTTTAAAGATTTTTGAAGAGTAGCTTATAGATAACCTAGTATTAAAATTTTGAACCTTAAGTATGAACAGAAAAAATTTTATGAATTTTTACCTACAAAATAACTTGCAAATTATCGTGATTTTTACACATTTTATACAAATTTGAGCATTAAGGGTTTATAAAAAAAAATTGAGTTAACCGATCACCGATATTTTTTAGTTACGATAAGTTTAACTTATTATAAACCTAGTATAAAATTTTCAAGAGTTTTCGCTCAACCAATTAAATTTTATAGATGTTTAAAAACAAAAATTTTACAAAAATCGAAAATTTAAATTGTCTATAAATAAGTCAAAATATGTCAAAATACTTTGAAATCTTAACCATGTATAGAGAACGTCAATATAAAGATTTAATGATAATTTAGAGTTGTTGCGGTTTTTCGTTTTTGAGTTGGGGCATTTTAAAAAAACCGATATCATTTGTCAGTCTAGAATATTATACATTATATTATATTTTACATGTAATTTTATGTCAATATTCGCTGTTCAAACGCTTATAAAAAAAAATTGTGCCTATGGATTTTAATAATTTTTGAATGACATTAAGAAATACTTCTGTGGAATCTTCGATTAAATTTTCAAGTATTTTGTAGTAGCCGAATTTTTTTTATCACCGATTATAAAAATAAAATTTAAAAAAATCGAATATTAAAAATCGAATATTTTAAATGCCTATAAGTGGCTTAAAAATCAATATAATATTTGAAAAAAATATTGCATAAAAGAAATACCAATCTTAACAGCTGGTAGAAATTTCAAAAATCTGCGACTTATACTTTTTGAATTATAACAAATATTTAAAATCGTCTGAGAATAAATCCCTATTTTATGCAATTTCGTAAATATTTAAATTTCAAACAGTCATACAATTTTTTCCTCTTAGTCCGGTAGAAAATTTTTTAAAGATTTTTGAAGAGTAGCTCATAGATAACCTCGTGTTAAAATTTTGAACCTTAAGTATGAACAGAAAAAATTTTATGAATTTTTATCTACAAAATAACTTGCAAATTATCGTGATTTTTACATATTTCGTATAAATTGGAACTTTGAGCACTTATAAAAAAAAATTGTGACTTACGATTTTAGATTTTTTTTTATCAGTTAAGGAACAACTTATAAGAAACCTTGTATTAAATTTTCAAGATTTTCTGGGCAGCCAAAAAAATTTTATCGTTATTTAAAAAAAAAATACTTAAAAAAATTGAAAATTTCAATTGTCTATAAATAGCTTAATAAAAGTCAAAATTTAATGGTGTATAGAGAACGCTAATTTAAACATTTGGTGAAAATGTCAAGTATTTACATCGATTAGTTTTTGAGTTATAGCAAAATAAAAAATTAGATTATGTCGAAAACTGGTTTTGCGTAAAAACTCCCGTTTTTCCCAAATTTTTTTATGGTTTTTCCCGTCGCATTTAAAAAATATTGGAAATTTTTAACTTTTGACCCCCCAAAGTACCAAATAGATTCACTTTCCTTTCAGAAAAGTTGCTACATAAGGCAATCAAAGCATTTTAACTGCCCCAAAACGTGTCGACAGACACAAAAAAAAAAAAAAAAAAAAAAAAAACACCCATCATTGTAAAATCAATACATTCTTCACTCCGTTCAGAATCTAAAAAAAGTATAATTATAAATACCTGTTAATCAAAGACGGAATAAAATAGTTATAAGAAACATTTAATTTATAATTCATTATGTTGTATATAATCATATGGAAGTGTAAAAGCCAAATGTGTACCCGATAAATCTCAATCACAAAATATAAATAGGTACAAGAAATAATAAATTATTAGTTATTACAATTATAACTGATTAGAGTAAACTTATTTTCAATAGTGAATACAACGTTTCATACAACTTCTAAATAGATTATGAACAGTATGTCCAAGAGAATTACGATTGTATAAGTTAAACTATGGGTCTTTTAAAAAAGATACTTAACGTCAGAATTAAAAAAAAAAAAAAAAATACATTAATAATGATACAGATTTAGGAAATAAGACAATTAGGTATAAAAACGAAGTTTATTAGTGATTTTAATATATTAATAACTGTATTTATGATACGTTTTTATCTCAGTTATATAGCAAAATGGCATATATTGAAACGGAGGACAAATTTGGATTTTTAATTAAAAAAAAAAATGATAGAAATTAATTATTAAATTAACATCCAAATCCAAAATGTGCAATCAATGTATGAAAACAAACTAGACTTAGATCACGATAATTTACAGAACAATTAATCCAATTTCATAGAATTATATATTTTTATGAAATATCAATAAATCTTGCTGGTTAACTAAAATGAATAAAAGATATATAAATATCACACGCATTTCATGTTATAAATTTGCCTTCAAATTTCCTTACTATACCAATTACTAATTGCTCTAGTGAATAATCATTTTTTATCAATGATAATAATACGGAATAAATTTCAATTTCCATTGGCCCAATACTATTTAGACTATCTGGTAATATAATCATTTGAATGTGGTATTTCAAAATTGAGTTTTGATGATATTATTGACAAATTTTTAGTACTGAAAGCGAGAGTATATTTGTGACTTGAAAACATTATTTTTTTTTATAAATAGTATTAATATCAAGCATACACATTGTTTAAAACTAAAAAAAGTTTTAATTTATATACTTCACTATAAATATTAATTAGATGCACTAAAAAATTAAAATATTCTTGAAAATTAAATAATTATGTTTTTAACAACTTTATTTTATTTTATTATTTAACCACTCATTGAAGGACAATGAATTTGTAAATCAACACTTGACATTCTTTTATTTTAATTCAGTTTTGAATTATTCATTCGTTATTTTGTTGGGCAACAATTGTTTTCATTTTAATATAAATCTAGATAATTATTTCTGTTTTACTAAATTTAAAGCATACAGCTTATTTACAAATGTTTACATATATCTACTTATCCGTACACCCTTAGTGTCATCATAAGATGTCTTAAACATTTAAATCCCGTTTTTCATTTGTGTGAGGTGACGAAGTAAGCACAACATTAACAGTAATTATTCGGTTTCAGACGTCGAAGACTACGCCATTGAAATGGCCACGATCGCTCAGTACAACGACGAAACGATCCAATCGATATCGAAAGTGATGGGACGTGGTATCGACGGCCTGATCAACTTACCGCAAGAGATGTCTATAGCTCAGGAGCCGATAAAACTTTCCGGCCGTGGCCTTTTCGACACCAACGGCATCGACTCTGCATTTATCGGTGGCGCGGCCGAAATCGCTGCCAGCACCACCACTCGTGCTCCACCCGTCACCACCTCTACTACCACAACCACTACCACCACCAGTATCCCCAGTACCACTACTACAACCACCACAACCACCACCAGTGTCCCCAGCACCACCACCACTAGTATCCCCGTAACCACCACCAGTATTCCTAGAACCACCACCACCAGTATCCCTAAAACCACCACCACCAGTATCCCCAGCACCACGAGCAATGTCCCCAGCACCACGAGCAATGTCCCCAGCACCACTACTAGCATCCCAAGCACTACCACCAACATCCCCAGTACCATCACCACCAGCATTCCCACAACTACAACCACTATCGCCGGCCGCACAACCACCGGAAGCACCACTACTGGTAAAATCACCACCGACTACACGGCCACAAGAAGCGAGTTTAAGCAAACGGGATTAGACGTGGACGCCATCGATTCGGTGACAGCCGCAAACCGAATAGTGCCGCGGACTGTGGCCAACAACGTGAAGGTAATCGCTTCTACTAGTGCGACCACAACGAACACCGGGAAACCCACTACCTTCCACGTGACTACCGAAAAGCCTCCGACCACCTCTTCATCCACGGTCATCAGGATGTCGACCTCGACGGGCCAACCATCAGCAACAATCGCGCTCAATAGTCCTAGCACCACGGCCGCCGTCAACATCAGCACCACCAGTAGCGACGACAGAACCACCTACACTACGACTGTCAGCAGTGGCGGGCACCATCATCATCACCACCATCATTCGAGCACCACGGCCAAGAGTCCGATCACCGCAAAAACTCTGACCACCGAGAAAGTGATAGTTAGTACTACTGCGAAAAATCCGACCGCCATGCCGGTTACCATACCGTTTACGTCCACCGTCAAGATCCCGTACACGATGGCCACCAAAGGGACGACCCAGATGCCGCAGGTGATACGCATGTACAAGAAGACTGAACTTCCACCGATGGCCACCGAGAGCGACTTTGACGATTTCCCGTATAAGCCTGTCAACTACACGGGCGCTGTCCGGAAGCCATCCGAGACGGCCACCAGCACCGCGGCCGCGACCCGATCCGCGATGAACAGCACCACTCCGGCTACCAGTTCGGTCAAGACGTCCAAGGTGGCCGTCACCACGATCCGTGCGACCACAGTCGCTTTTACTTCCACAGCCGCCTCGGAACCGGCCTCACCGAGTAACGACACTTCGGCTACGGCCACCGGCGCCTCCGGCACGTACGACGACAGCAGCTGGGACCCGACACCGTCGTCGTCACCGCCCACCGCGGCCGCCGACACCGCAGCCGTCGCCACGGACTCCACAACCGCCATCAACCCGTACCCGCCGTCCCCCTCGCCGTCGACCGCCGCGCCCCAGTCCTCCTCGCCGCTGTCCACGTCCTCGAGCACCGCCAGCCACCGGAAGGCCAACAGCTACGACGCGTACACCGACCACCCGAACCGCAACCGTCACATCATCCGCCCCAAACAGCATCACCACTCCTACCCGTACATCTTGTACAGGCTTCTGGGGTGAATTGAACGCCCTCATCAATCGCGACCCGTCGTCGTCTTTACAGTTTTATTCGTTTTCGTCCCTCTGTCGTGGTCACGTCGTCTTCCCCATCGCTACCCACTCATCGTGAGACAAAACAACAAAAATCTATAATTCACCGAAACCCTGTCGCACCACAACTCCTGTCCATCCCGTTCCTCTGCACCCACTGTACGTTCAACATTGACGTAGTACAGAGTGTAACTACACGTTTTCTCTCGACTCTCGATATCAATAATAATTCGCCGATTTGCTTGAAAATCCTTTTACACGTATGTTGTGCACATGTAGGCACATGTTAACCTTTGTGTTGTTTCGTTCATGTTTTTTCTTTTTTTTTTCTCACTTTTATTTTCAATCTCATATTTTATATGTTCAAATAAGTCTTAGAATTGTATCCTGTACTATCCAGATAAACTGTTAACGAAGTGTTATGGATAATTTAATTACCAAAACAAAAACGGAATCGTGTGCTGTAAAAAATATTATTGTGCCGTAAAATAATTTCAAAGGTATCGGTTACGGTAACACTTTTCTAAAGATGTTCCATTTAAATTATAATACATAAATTAATGTGACTACGATTTAAAAAATGCAGATGTAAAAGTTTTCTTGTTTCACTTGGTTTCAAACATGTCAAAACACGATAGCATATTATCAGGTTCTGTTTCTGTAATATCAAAAATATTTTAATTCTCCGCAAAATTACCGATAAATTATATAATATAAACATTTAATTAATTAACGTTGTGTAATTAATTATATTTTAAGGTACGAGAGCTAACATTAACTTTTTTTGTTTTTGTTAAAGTATCAATAATATAAATGGCCCATGTTTTATTTTTAAAAAGAGCAATAATATTACTAACCACACACAACTTTTAACCAAATTGTATTAATAATTTTTAATAATTGGAAAAATCATAATTTAAAAAGCTTGATTAACTACAATTTGTCTAACCTATAATAGTAACATTATTATTATTACTATCCGTATAGTTTTATTCATATAATATAAAAATATTCTTTGAAATATATTTCTTTTCAAATAAACATTCTAATAGTATATACATGAATTGTTCAGAGCTCTACGTTTAAATCATAGGTAAAATCACTAACGAAATAATGATGTATGCAATTATTCTTTATCATTCGAGCATTAATGATAGTTTCTATAAATTCGATGATTTAATATACAATCCCATTATACCTATTATGATGTGTTTCAAAATGCATGGCTTACGTGTAATAAAATGTTCAATAAAATACGTTAAATAATAAAAACAAAATTAAAATAATGGACGAATCGTGACCATTGATGGTAAAATGTATCACACATTAAAAACCTTTTATTATAGATATGTACTTGTGTACATTTTAAAATTTTCAACCTAGAATGAAGTATTATTTACATAATTTTATCGTAAGCACATTCATTATTTAGTTCTGATTTTAAACAATGTAAGTATTTATTGAACTTCTAAAGAAGTTTTAACTTTGAAAACATTTTATAGCGTTTGATATTAATCACGTTTGGCTATATTCGTAACATTTACAATTTTATATTATTAAAATATAACATAATTAAATACACTTATTTTTTTTTTTACCTAGAACATATAAAACTGTAATATTATAACCATTACCTTTTAGATGTCTCACGAATTTGTTTAATCTAGATAAATGAAACAATTTTGAACGATATGCTATAATTATGTAAGAAGCATTTTTATATGGACAGCGGATTTTACACGGAGTAACCGAAAATGTTGGCTTTTTATTTATATAACTATTATATTATGATAATAAAAAAAAATTAGTCGAATAATTGCGATGTAGCTATTCAGGATTTTAGACCACGTGACTTAGGCGTTTAATTATAATAAACCATTGTAGTTAGGAGTTAAAATATACCTGTTTAGTATTTAGTGACTTATCAAAGGTATTGTTTTTAACATTTTATATAGTCATTTGTAGTATTTTGAAATATAATTATCTTTACTGTCTAATCATGTATTTTATTTATTTACCAGTGTTCCATATTTGTATTTCGACTATTTTTAAGTACATCTAATATTTTTATGCAAGTGATCTACCAGTTGGTATGTTTCATGAAAATAATGATAAAAACCAATACTAAATCTGTTGATTCACAGTTAATGTTAACTGTTATCATAATTATTTGCGGGGTTACTAAGATCCCAGTCATTAAAGCTTTTAAATAATTACCATATTTATAATGATTAATTTGGATAAAAAGCAGTTATATAAGGAGTAATAACTCAGTATTATTCCGGAGTCCCAATATATAAAATATTGTTAGCGAAAATCTACTAACTGAAAAAGTTACTAACTCTTTATTATATTTTAGTTTACAATTATTGCATTCTTAGTTTTAATCATGGCTTCAAAACAGTTAAAACCGTTTTTTTATTAACTGGTTTTATTGGAAAATATGTATGAACGAAAACAAAAATAAAACTACTATTACTTATTTTATAAAGCAAAAACGAAATAGTTAACCAGAAAAATATTTTTCGTACTCGAACGGAAATAAATATATTTTTAATTACTAAAAATAATTATTATTTATAATAATAATAATAATAATCTTTATTACGGAAATAAAATTCCAATTTACATGATATTTGAAAAGTAAAAAAATAAAGTTATAACAATTAATTATAAATATGGTGAGTATAAACAATAAAATGCATACAAAAAAAAATATATATATGTATAAAAATCTATAAATCAATATAATACAGAATTTATTATGTATACATTAAAATAATTTACTTAGATCTGCTAGTGTTGTATGAAAGAAATCTATATTATTTGTGCTACTCGCGGTTGACATCAAGATATACGAGGGAGATAAAGAGAGGTAATTTTTTGAAATACAGGGTAAATAAAATAAGTGTTTATATCTTGCATTAGGAAGATTAATTTTGAAATTTAAACGTTCAATTAATTCTGGACAGTCAATAAAATTATTTAATAATTTAAACAGAAATTTTAGTGTTAATAATTTAAATCTTTTATCTAATGGCGTTATTTTAAAAAATGTATGTGCAATATCATAACCTGAGTGAGGAATTCTACGTACATTGCATTGGTAGCATAAAAATCGCAAAAAATTATTTTGTACTTTCGAGAGACATTGTAATTGATTTGATGTATTATTTCTCCATACTAAACATGCATATTCGAGATGAGAACGAACTAAAGAAAAGTATAATAATTTGAGAGCAATATCATAGTGAAAATCTCTACATGTACGTTTTATGAAACCTAATTTAGCTAACACTTTATTGGTGATTATATCAATATGGGTATTGAAGGAAAGTTTTGGATCAAATGTGATACCTAGATCATTTACTTCATTTACCCTATTGATATTGATTTTATTAATAGCGTAATCATAATGAATAATGTTATTTTTTTAGGAGAATGAGATAATTTTACATTTCGATATATTTAGTGACATACCATTATCATTACACCACTCTTGAAAAGAATTTACATCATTTTGAAGAAGAATTGCGTCTCCATAACAGCGAATTTCTTTGAATAATTTTAAATCATCTGCTAGTAAGAGAAATTTGGAATATTTTATTATGCTTGATAAATCATTAATTTAAATCAAGAATAATAAAGGAGATAAGTGATCCCCTTGAGGTACACCAGATATAGCATAAATATTATCTGAAATGAAATTTTCGTATTTAACATTTTGTATTCTATTTGTTAAGAATTAACTAAACCACGAGAGAAGTGGATTACAGAACCCATAGGATTTAAGTTTTAGAATTAACAAATTATGGTTCACTCTATCAAAGCTTTTTCCAGGTCTGTGTGTATAACATCAGTTTGTGTTTTTTCTTTGAAAGATTCTAATATTGATTCCTTAAATATACATAAATTAGTTATTGTTGAACGTCCTTTTCGAAAACCATGTTGTTCATTGATTAAAATATTATTACACAACGGCATAAGCTTTTTATTTACAAGTTTAGAAAATAATTTAGGAATACAAGATATGTTTGATATAGGACGGTAATTTTGTATACAATTTTTGTTTTTATTCTTATAAATTGGTGAAATAAATGAAGTTTTCCATTTATCAGGAAAAATACCAGTATGCAATGATTTATTAAACAAAAAATGAAGTACAGGGGTTATTATAAAAGCACATTCTTTTAGAAGGATATGAGAAATTTCGTCTGTACCTGGCGAGGTATTCAATTTTATGAACCATAATTCATTAAAAATATCATTTTTATCAAAGTTAATCTCATTAATAGGTTCTAAAAGAATTGAGGAGGTATTATTTATAGATAAATCAACTTGTTTTACTTCATAAATGGATGAAAAATACGATTTGAATAAACTAACTATATCATTACCACAATTAGCTTCTTCATTAATGTATGACATTGTGCACGGTAATTTATTAATTGATTTTTGAGAGTTAAAAAATGTCCAAAAATGTTTTGGATTAACTTTAACCAAACGTTGAATATTATTGACATAAATATTATAATCACGATGTCTTAAATAACTACATTTTTTCCGTAGAGAGATGAATTCTAAGTATGAATTTAAATTATTCAATGTTTTATAAACGTAATGTGTATGTTTTTTTTTGTTTTATTAATTTTTTCAACTCTTTATTAAACCAAACAGGAAATTTTGATTTAATACTGCACAATCTGGGTATAAAAGTATTAATTGCATAATATATATGAGAATAAAAAAAATTTATATTTTCATTTATACTGCCAGTTTGAAAATTATTTATCCAGTCGATAGAACCTAAATAGTTGATAATGGATATATAATCACCCGAATTCTATTTATAAAAATAATTACAATGTGATAGAGTTTCATTATACGAACATTTAAGAATAATATTTAATGGAGGATGTAATTTATCGATAGGGATAAGAGGATTATCAACTTTATCAACGTCTATAAGAAAATAATTAGATATTACAAGGTCAAGAATTGCATTTTTAACATTTTTATGCTATTGAATTGAAAAAAGTTGAGGTATGATAATTGATTATTAACATAAGATGTAGAGTTAGGTAGCTTAAATGATGGTAAATTAAAATCACCTAGAAGTAGGAATATTGCGTTCGGAAATTTCATATAAATTGTTTCGACGCAATTAAAGTATTCATTTAACACGTTTTCATCTGATTTATTAGGAATATAAACTAAACCGATAATAATAGACTAATATTTAAGTTGGATATTTACAAACAAGAGCTCAACACTATTATTCGACACTAATATTGGTTTAGAGGGAATAGAGTTTTTCACAGCTAAAAGCACGCCGCCACCTCTTGAAAAAGAACTTGTTTGACTACTTCTGTCAAATCTGTATACAATATAATCATTTAAACCTAATTCTGTCGATAAGATTTTATCATTTAACCATGATTCAGTAAAAGCCAGTATAGGATACATAGATATAGGAGACATAGATTTTAGAAAAGACAACTTATTACATAAACTACGTACATTTTGATAGTATATACTTAAGTCTAAATTGGAATTTTCTAAAAGTTTTTTGAGGTATTAACAATAGTAGGAATACCTTTGATGTATTTGATTATTAAATTGTTTTCATTGTTACTTTTACGACGTTGAAGTTCATTTCGTAAGGATGTCATATATTCTCGTTGTTTCATCGTCCGGTCTGAAGCACAGCGAATGTTGCCCCATTCAGTTGAAGTTCGTAAATTTATTTGTAATCGTAGAACATTGAGAACCTCTGACGCACTGTGTAGAACAACTTTTACAGGTCGTAATTTCCCAGGTGAGTTATTATTGGTTTTACCCAAGCGTGAGCACGAAAGCACAGATACGTTTGCATTTAACACCTTATTTAAAATATCATTAATTTGAGTCTTATCAGATGTTTGAGATTGATCGGAATTATTACTCTCTGGTAAATTAAAGATGATAATATTATTTGCTCGCATTTGTCTATCTATCAATTCAGAAATAATGTCTTGTTCCGGAGTGGTCGAAGTAGATAGTGTAGTTTTACACTCAAGGAGTTCTATTTTTTTTTCAAGAGTTTCAACTTTTCCTTTTAAGACTTTATTATCTTCTGATAGAGCAGAAACCGTCTTAAATAATTCGTCAAATTTATTGTATAGTTTATTAAATTTTTCATTTTGATTATTTAATGAGGAAATAATTTTACCTTGTTGAGATTTTAAATCTTTTATGGATGTTATGATTTCGTTGTATTTTTCTTCGTCCATGACAATATGGGTATGGATTATGAAATTGACAGTAATAATATGAAAGAGATAAGGCAACTCACGATACACACTACCTTCTCGAACGGCTGTCAGAGACACAACTTAATTTTAGTTCTTACGCAATTTATTAATTTGGTCAGCTTGTTTTTTTGGTATGTGTTTTTGACAAACATTTTTTGACAAAATTAATTTTGTAGTATATTATAAAATGATGATTATAATATATATATATATATATGTGTGATTATTTTTTATGCAATATTCAATATTGTAATAAAAACTTCAAAATGTGTATCATATTATTTATTGTATAATAGTACCTACCTATATAATAAATACATAAATTATGAACTTATTTTAAGAATATCTCACGATAGTTGAATTATCTAATTAATTATTTCATAATTTAGACAATGAGTTGTCTGAGGTATAAAACTGTTATAAAAAAAAAAAATATTTTTTTTAAAAGAACAAAATTAACCAGTTTTATTACTTTGAAACCAGGTTTTAAAAAACTATAAAATATAAGATCAATATTAATCAGTTTTTAAAAACCAAATAATATAGAAAATGAACTAAAACCATTAACTACAAAAAATCATTATGGTTTGAAGCCCTGGTTTTAATAATAATATAGTTTAGTTATTATATTTACCTACAGTCTGTATAGAATCAACCAATGAATTTATTCGGTATATATAAACGTTTGAATACTAACGATATTGCAATAAATATTAAATTGCTAAGCATTAATTAATTCACCATAATAGTAATAACTGTACGAAAATAAACCATTTACAATTTTCTACTTATAAACTTAAAACTTTAAGATTACGATGATAAAGTTAGGCCACTAATAATAATGTTATAGGTACGTATACCTCTTTATTAATGATGAGTCAAACTGTTCGAATGTCGAACCGAACCAAACCAAACACTGGGTATTCGGTTCAATTCGTAATCTAAACTCAAAATGAAAGAAAATCGAACCTATTTTCCAATTAAGTATGTTCGAAATATTTACTTTAAAATATTTGTAATCAAAGAATCTAAAATTAATTTTCCATACTTAATAGTTCGATTACAAAACTACAACTCAATCTTATTTTTTGTTTTTTGGACAACAAATTATACTTTATAATACCATACTAATCAAATCATTTTAATGGTAATTACTTAAAATTTATTGATAACAATAATTATAGTATCTGATTTAATTCATTTTATAATTTTATTATAAAATACATTATATAAATGATAAATATTAAATTATATAAATTATATTATATAAAATATATATACTTATTAAATTGAAATTTCATATTATTTGCTTACTTATGTTAAAAACTGATTGACGATTATCGGTATAAGATGAGTGAAGCACAAAAAACAACAATAAGTTTACAAATGATGAAAAATAAAAACATTTACAACAGATTAAAAATAAACCAGTGAAATAGTGTTTATATTTACATCAACATTGTATAAGTATTTTTAGTACCTATACTGTATACATACATTGTAATACTGTGTGTCTATAACATTACTTATATTGGTACATAATGACCATTAACAACTTGTGCGGTATTGTACTGTATTAACCTGACACGAGACTACGAGTGTTCCGTTTTATTTAAAAATAGTCATAGAATGTAAATTTTACCTATATAACCTGTATTTAACTACATAATATTTGTTAAATATTTAAACGCATTATAAAAGAGCGGATGTTCATGCTTTAAAAAATTTTAATATATAGTTAATACAATTTTAAAATGTGCTTTAAAATATAGTCGATTAACGTCATTATATGTATAAAAAAAAAAGTAAATACATCAAAATATACAATGAAATAGTAAATAATATTTAAGCTATTAAAACTGAAAATAAAAAGAACCGGATGGGCCTCGCTCTGCTGTAAACTTGGGGGTGAAGTGCGACTCTTCATAGGATAGGTCATTATAATGGATTTGTTAAATTTGAATTCAATGATAGGTATCATTGTATACGAAAAACGATTCTGAATGGAGATGATATGTTTGTCTAGAACATAATACAATGTTATTTATAAATATTGTATAAATATATTTTATTTTTAAACGAAAAATTTAGAAAAACCGAAAATTTAAATTGTCTATAAATAAGTCAAAATATGTCAAAATACTTTGAAATTTTAACCATGTATAGAAAACGTCAATATAAAGATTTAATGATAATTTAGAGTTGTTGCGGTTTTTCGTTTTTGAGTTGGGGCATTTTAAAAAAACCGATATCATTTGTCAGTCTAGAATATTATACATTATATTATATTTTACATGTAATTTTATGTCAATATTCGCTGTTCAAACGCTTATAAAAAAAAATTGTGCCTATGGATTTTAATAATTTTTGAATGACATTAAGAAATACTTCTGTGGAATCTTCGATTAAATTTTCAAGTATTTTGTAGTAGCCGAATTTTTTTTATCACCGATTATAAAAATAAAATTTAAAAAAATCGAATATTTTAAATGCCTATAAGTGGCTTAAAAATCAATATAATATTTTGAAAAAAATATTGCATAAAAGAAATACCAATCTTAACAGCTGGTAGAAATTTCAAAAATCTGCGACTTATACTTTTTGAATTATAACAAATATTTAAAATCGTCTGAGAATAAATCCCTATTTTATGCAATTTCGTAAATATTTAAATTTCAAACAGTCATACAATTTTTTCCTCTTAGTCCGGTAGAAAATTTTTTAAAGATTTTTGAAGAGTAGCTCATAGATAACCTCGTGTTAAAATTTTGAACCTTAAGTATGAACAGAAAAAATTTTATGAATTTTTATCTACAAAATAACTTGCAAATTATCGTGATTTTTACATATTTCGTATAAATTGGAACTTTGAGCACTTATAAAAAAAAATTGTGACTTACGATTTTAGATTTTTTTTTATCAGTTAAGGAACAACTTATAAGAAACCTTGTATTAAATTTTCAAGATTTTCTGGGCAGCCAAAAAAATTTTATCGTTATTTAAAAAAAAAATACTTAAAAAAATTGAAAATTTCAATTGTCTATAAATAGCTTAATAAAAGTCAAAATACTTTGAAAATTTAATGGTGTATAGAGAACGCTAATCTAAACATTTGGTGAAAATGTCAAGTATTTACATCGATTAGTTTTTGAGTTATAGCAAAATAAAAAATTAGATTATGTCGAAAACTGGTTTTGCGTAAAAACTCCCGTTTTTCCCAAATTTTTTTATGGTTTTTCCCGTCGCATTTAAAAAATATTGGAAATTTTTTACTTTTGACCCCCCAAAGTATCAAATAGATTCAGAAAAGTATACTTTCAGAAAAGTTGCTATATAAGGCAATCGAAGCATTTTTACTGCCCCAAATCGTGTCGACAGACACAAAAAAAAAAAAAAAAAAAAAAACACACATCATTGTAAAATCAATACATTCTTCACTCCGTTCAGAATCTAAAAAACACGCATCATTGTAAAACCAATAGATTCCATCACTCCATTCAGAATCTAAAATAAAACGGATAAATTAGAAAAAAAAACTTTCTTCCTTTATTGTTAATTTAATCTGAACAATTAAATTAATCATTGCAATTATTTGTTTTTTATTAATGTAAAAAAAAATTTTTTTTCAACGTTGGAATCAATGAATTTGGAAATTTGATTTTTATTTCTTATCAATGAGGAGAACTGGCCCAAGCCCCAAAAAAATAAATAAAATTTCGACCATTTATAGATATCATTATTATCTGTGTTCCTATGGTGTAGTGCATGAACATACCTGTATATACTGTAGTTGTAACTGAGACATATAATTACAATATAATATATTGTAATCATACAATTATATTATATTATAATATTGGTGTAATGTTCTACATAGTCCGGTGTATATCAGTCCGGTCCGGTTTTATCGTATAAAAATAGTTAAAGGATTGGTTCGGTCTGACTCCATATTTTTATAGATTTCGATCCGGTTCTAATTTAAACTATTATCATTTCAGTTCGTTCTGGTTTCTAAAATATAAACAAATCGGTTCGGTTACGAATTGTTTAAAATCCATTGAACAATAAATAAATTGTGAAACATTATTTATAGAACTAATAACACGTAAGTAATCCCGTAATCGTCCAGAAGGCGGTAAATTGTCCATAGTCAAAGCGAGCCGAAACACACTTGTAAATAATCGGGATAATTCCCACACTGCTCGAAAATAATCGAGAATGATCGAAAATAATTCAGATAGTAAACAGATGTAATTAATAATATTATTTTATTCAATAATCAGTGTTGTGGCGTCGATTATAATTAAAGTGACCATATATTTTTCTAGTGAAAATAGGACAAAAAAAAGTTTTTTTATTTAATAACTACATAGGTGGTGATTGGGGGGTTCTTGGGGGGGCTTAGCCCCCCTAAAAAGATCAAAATTATAAAATTTCGTAGTATAAAATATTAAAATAGGTACTAATTTTGCAACAATTGACATTTAAGCCCCCCTAAAATTCAATCAAATCTCCGCCTATTATAATTATAACAAAATGAAGCGGACCCAGACATTTCGCCGCGATCGTTTCGTCGCCAGACAATTCGCCGCGGATCTATTCGCCGCAGACCGGTTCGTCGCAGACCACTTTGCCACAGACCGTTTCGCCGCCTGACTTTTAATCATAAACTTTTCATTGCTATATCTAAGTACACTCCTTACGACGTTGTTAACCAAGGTTTATAGATTATAGTAATTGATATTGATCGATCTAGCATATATTAATAGTATATAGCATATCGCTATACATAGTTATTTTGTTATACTATGTATCGTAGGTATTCTTACCTAACTTATTGGCAAGTACAATTAAATATACCACTGCTCACAATATATGCTAATACGAGACTCATAGATTTTTACAATTTATTCAAAAATTCCAATTATTGTTCTGGCCAATTAATTGATTTTTTAACAAATATGTTGCTATATAAAACAGTAAGCATGATAAAATACAGGATGGGGCGTGGTTACTTCCTTATTTTAAAAAATCATAACACAAAAAGTATTGGCAATATTGATTTAATTATTTGTTCTGTGTATAGGGGTATATTTAAAGTTTTATTTCATTTGGTTTTAAAAACACCGTTCTCGTCAATGCACTGAGATAGTCGGAATTTGAAATTGTTTTCCACTTTTTCCAGCATATCTGTGCTTATGTCGGCAATAGTAGCACGAATATTGTTTTTGAGATGACAAATGGTCTTTAGACGATCCGTGTACACCAACGATTTAGGTAGCCCTACAGGAAAAAATCATATGGGGCTAAATCTGGCGATCGTGTTGGCCACTGAAGGCTTCACATGCATTTTTTCGCGCAACATAATCGCGTGGATTAAGTTATTGCACCACTGCCAATTTGTATGGATAAAAATTAAGTTCCTCATGAAGAATTCGTCTCACTGTACGACTAGAAATCCCTAAAGCAGCCGAATGTTTGTTTGCAGATCGCCTAGGGGATTTCAAAATCGCCGCCCTTACCCTTTCGATGTTTTCTGGCGTCCTGACGGTTCTGGAAGATCCATAATGTTTCTTCTGCACACTACCGGTATTCCTGAACGTGTCCACTTACAAACAAATCGATTTCCGATTAGGCACACGACCTGCAGGTATGATATTGAAATGGTTTCTGAAAGTACGCTGAGTTGCGATGATCGAACGACTGAAAGAAAAGTAGGCTTCCACGGCGAACGCGCGCTCTTGCTTTGTCCACTGCATTGTTGACACTGAACTTGTCATAACAAAAACCTTAGATATCGTGCTTTCGAACAAGCCATAAAACAACGCTATACTATTAATAGCCGCTCAGTTGCGAGAGTTTCAGATAAGAAAGTAACCACGCCCCATCCTGTATATCTACAGTACTAACAACGATTTCTGCATTCATCATTACAAGCGAATAAATTTCAAGTTATTATCCCATCAGTATTTTACTTTATTAGTCGATTAATTGCTACCGGTCGAATAACTAACTGAAAATGTCGAAACCAAAGCACATGGAAAACATAAAATATTTGATTCCAAGACCAATTACACCACCAGTGATCAAACCTCCTATATATTGTTCGATATTTACTAACTCAGTGAAGACGATGTATTGGACAAATAAAGACTGTCACCGGACTATGGGCTATGCCGAGGTTCCACTCAAATCACCGACACAATTTTTAAAAAAGAACTCTAAAATAGTGAAGAGGCCATTTTTTGGTAAAATTCACATAATCGAGCGATCTGTTACGCTTAATTACAAAATTGTTTCATACGTTTTTCAGAAAAAACTAACAACTTGTGCACTGTGAAATCCGTTCCTCAATCTTACGGTATCGATAAAAGTAAAATGCTATGGAAAAAATCACGCGTTGAAGAGCCAAAAAATTATATTCAGAAGAATATTATCGACGTGGTGAGGAAGGTGCCGTCGTTGCTGAAGCACCGGGTCCAAGATACGAGAAACGGTCACGTAATCGTTTTGAACGAAGCCGGTTTAGAACCCAAACATGTTCTCAATAAAGTACGTAAAAAATGATTCTGCATTCAAAAGCCAAATATTTTCATCGATTTCCTTGTATTGTTTGTAATGTACGTATACACAAAATATATTTTTTACTCAATAAAAAAATATTCCTAAATTTCAAGGGGGGAGGTTGAACCCTTGAAACCTTCTCTTAGTATGCGCCTGTACGTATGCCATTCGTCTAACACCCTCTTTTTTCGCGTATAATACGAGTATATGCCTTAAATTATTTTTACAAATGTTTATACTTTTTATTTTGATTATAAAAGAAATCAATATTATAAATATGAATAAAAAAATTAGGGGTCTGTGAATAACGTAGACATAAGATAAAAGGGGGGGGTCATTACCGTCTGAAAAACGCTGACATAGTGAAAGGGGGAAGTGAAAATGATACAAAATGTACTGATGTAATACTTGAATGCTCCCATTTTAACTAAAATTAATTATATTATATTTTATTAATATAAATATAAATTTAAAAATATTTTTTTCAACATGAAAATAAATTTATTTTATTTTTTTTAAAAATAAAAAATTCCACTTTTATTCCACTTCGGACAAACTTTGCAGTTTTAAAGATTGCCACTGATTTACACGACTACGAAATGTTTTCATGTACCCATCGTAAGCGAAATGTTTTACTTAACCGTTCTAAAGGTAACGCCTCCCAAGTCCCTTCGACGGTAGAGTAACTTGCTAGCGCGGTCAAATAAATTATGATTATACTCGAGATTTAAAGTAAATGTCGCTAATGGATTTTCCGTCAAATGAATTAAATTCATGTCGACATATTATGTTCTTCCAATTCGTGTATAATTGTGTATATGCCATTGAACGTTTTTCGAATAATTAGTACTTTTAGAGAAGGAAAAAAAGAAAAACCCTTTCATTAAAGTAACAAAATATTATTTACTCACCGTTAAAGCGTCTTTTTTTTTTTAACATTGATTTTGTGTTTTGTGACAGGAATACGGTATAATGCCCAAGTACTTCATTAAATTCATAATTATATGAATATGAAAAAACGATTGAAATGTGAGCAAATCAACGCAATCAGGCCATTGTCACCGTTGCGTCTCATATCAAATGAAGAGCGAGATGAATTAATAAACGTAAAAATAACGATCTTTCTTTTTTGTACCATTTTTTCTGTGACATTTAATGTCATATACAGGGACTAAAAAGAAAAATGAACAAATTGTACACGGAATTTCTGTTGTTACCGATAATTACCGACACAATAGCCAAAGTCAGAAGAAAAACCGATTTAGAGAGAACTCTTAAAACCCTGGGAAGTCAAATCGACCTTCTGATTCGGGAAAAGGAAATGTACGTGAACCGTGATGCATAGAAAGTCTTACAATATTTAGATTTTAATTGACCTAACTAGTTTTTAATTCTTAGATTTCAAGCGATTTGAATGATATATTTTTTATCATAGTATGCGATTTTTAAAATTTAAAATTTTTTTCTGAATATCTCTTCGATTGAATCCAATCAACAACGGCTTTTTTGTTTTTGATAGAAAATTTTATATCATTGAAACGTAGTAGCGATCTGGAGATAATTATTTAAATTTCTCAACATTACAAATATAATAATCCGGGTTAATTGTTTATTTATTATTTCTATTTATAAAATATTTGTTAATTTACTTATATATGGATATAAAATAATCGAAGACCACGGTCGAAAACGACATTGAAATAGCGAAAGTTTTGTGCACGGAAAAAGTTTCAAAGGCCTATGTGCACTAGAAAATTATCATATATAATAACTAATATTCATATAGTCAAATAGAAATTGCGTAATGTAGGGCTCCACTTTGGAAATTAAAAACCAAAATTATGCCATTCGTTTGTGCTTCGTTTGTGCTGGTTTGTGCTGTCAATTCCGTCGTTTGTGCTCAACCCCTTCCCGAGGAATACAACTTTGAAATCTGGGGAAATAAATGTACCCCAACTACTTTCTTTTGTAGGGATAATTTTTTTTTCGCGTTTCTGTTGATAACTGTCGACATAATTATTTTTTTTCTCTTTCGTGTATAGCCGTAAAGAATCAACAATCAACCGAGTAGGCAAGGGTGCACTTCTCGACTAAAATGTTATACTTTTAGTTACATTTTTTCATAAAGCCATTTTAAGGTATTTTGCGCCAAAGAACAAACATTAACTAGAATCTTTTTGGCAAAAGCCAATTTTGTATTTTGGTGATAACATTTTGTACTTTTATACAATTTTTGTAACCTCCTGAAAGTCACTCTCATCTCCATCCATACATTCAGACCCGGTTCAAGTGTTTAAATAAACATAGCCAAAATTTAGTTTTGTCACCCCTTACATGTAAATAACACATCAAATATTTTTTTTATACATAAAATATTTTAATTATATTAAATAATATGAACTAAGTCCCTAAAACGAAAAATTAACAACATTTTTTGTACGAGTATGTACGATCTACGTTTACGGCTTGATAAAATGTAACACGAATCTTAAAATTATTAAATGCTTTTCGTTTTTATTAAACACGTCATTATGAAATTATTGTATTACTCAACATAAAAATTTTTTTTTTGAAAAACCTATAATTTTTTAGATAATAAAAATGGATATCCTTAATGGAATTCTAAATTATCACTGTTAAACCATTGATTATAACATAATTAATTATGTATTTATTAGATTAATTAATAAATAGAAGTAATACTCCTCGTAATACCAGCATATAACATAAGTTAGTCGTAGGTAAGTACCTATGATTTATTTAGTACCGAGGTGACCCTTAAAATGTTGTACAACAAAAACAGATCAAATTATTCTACAGATAACCTTAAACATGTTTTTTTTTTTTAATTATTATATTCCTTCCACTACAACTTAATTCAACAGTTAAATGAACGATTTTTTAACCATAAAAATACAATATCTGGCTTTTGTTATCTAATTTCTAATGAAACTTATGATCACCAAGCAATCAAAGATTTAAATGAATGTTATTCAGATGATATTGATCAAGACGTTTTTGAAGTAAAATTAAAGCTTTGGGGTATATATTTTTAAAAACTAAGTGTACATGGCCTTCTAGAATCTATATGCTCTTGATAAGTGCTATAAAAACTTCTTTTCAAATTTATTTAAATTGCTTCATACTTTTGCAACAGTACATATTACATGATGTGGACCAAAAAGAAGTTCTTCTACATTAAAAGTAATTATGACTAATCTTCGAAATTCTGTTGACCATTTATCAACAAGCATTGTTATATTAACACTAACCAAAATATCTTTCCTCGGATTCAGCAACATCAAATTTTCTAGGCGACCAGCAAATTTAGTAGATGTTAAATAATTCTTTACCATTTTTAATTTAGTAAATGTTCGTTCATTAGATGCTATACTAATGGGAGCTGTAAACATATAATTTCTAAAACTCTGTTGTGTTTGTAATTATATACTCGCAAATGAACATTAGTAGTATTACTAATTATTATTACTAGTATTTATAATCAATGGTGTTAGGGAGCCAATTAGATGGTCTCCATACGACCACAAAAATAAGATAATATCTATTACCTATTATTTCTATTTAATAACTTGTTTATTACCGATTAGAATATGATCGGGAGTCGTCAGACATTATTATACATTACCTACTGCTTTTTGTTTTGGTGGCCTGATGATCATATCTATCAGATCTATAATATAGATAGTAATGAATAAAATACATAAAATGATATATTATTATAATAATTAATTGAAATTAGTCCACATTAAAATAACCAATTTATAATTATTGTAATAAGAACTAGAATTTACTTGAGAAAAAACAATTTATATTTAATAGAATTTTTTAAAAAGTATATTATTGATATTTATTTGAAAAAATGGGTATTATTTAATATTTATTATAACTGAGCAGACAAAAATGTGTTAACATTTTAGATTCTGAACGGAGTGATGGAATCTATTGGTTTTACAATGATGTGTGTTTTTTTTTTATATTTTTTTTTTTTGTGTCTGACGACACCTTTTTTGGCAGTAAAAATGCTTCGATTTGCTTATGTAGCAACTTTTCTGAAAGGAAAGTGAATCTAGTTGGTACTTTGGGGGGTCAAAAGTAAAAATTTTTAACATTTTTTAAATGTGATGAGAAAAACCCTAAAAAAATAAGGGAAAAACAGGAGTTTTTACGCAAAACCAGTTTTCGACAAAATCAAATTTTTTATTTTGCTATAACTCAAAAACTAATCGATGTAAATACTTGAAATTTTCACCAAATGTTAAGATTAGCGTTCTCTATACACCGTTAAATTTTCAAAGTATTTTGACTTTTATTGAGCTATTTATAGACAGTTTAAATTTTCAATTTTTTTAATTTTTTTTTTTTAAAATAACGATAACATTTTTTTGGCCGGCCAGAAAATCTTGAAAATTTAATACAAGGTTTCTTATAAGATGTTCCTTAACTGATAAAAAAAAATCTAATATCGTAAGTCACAATTTTTTTTTATAAGTGCTCAAAGTTCCAATTTATACGAGATATGTAAAAATTGCGAAAATTTGCAAGTTATTTTGTAGATAAAAATTCATAAAATTTTTTCTGTTTATACTTCAGGTTCAAAATTTTAACACTAGGTTATCTATAAGCTACTCTTCAAAAATCTTTAAAAAAATTTATACCGGACTAAGAGGAAAAAATTGTATGACTGTTTGAAATTTAAATATTTACGAAATTGCATAAAATATTTGTTATAATTCAAAAAGTATAAGTCACATATTTTTGACATTTCTACCAGCTGTTAAGATTGGCATTTCCTTTATGTCATATTTTTTTCAAAATATAATATTGATTTTTCAGCCACTTATAGGCATTTAAAATATTCGATTTTTTTACATTTTATTTTTATAATCGGTGATAAATAAAATTTGGCTCCTACAAAATACTTGAAAATTTAATAGAAGATTCCACAGAAGTAGTTCTTAATGTCATTCAAAAATTATTAAAATCCATAGGCACAATTTTTTTTTATAAGCGTTTGAACAGCGAATATTGACATAAAATTACATGTAAAATATAATATAATGTATAATATTCTAGACTGACAAATGATATCGGTTTTTTTAAAATGCCCTAACTCAAAAACGAAAAACCGCAACAACTTGAAATTATCATTAAATCTTTATATTGACGTTTTCTATACATGGTTAAAATTTCAAAGTATTTTGACTTATTTATAGACAATTGAAATTTTCGGTTTTTCTAAATTTTTCGTTTAAAAATAAAATATACTTATACAATATTTATAAATAACATTGTATTATATTCTAGACAAACATATCATCTCCGTTCAGAATCGTTTATCGTATACAATGATACCTATCATTGAATTCAAATTTAACAAATCCATTATAATAACCTATCCTATGAAGAGTCGCACTTCACCCCCAAGTGTACAGCAGAGCGAGGCCCATCCGGTTCTTTTTTTTTATTTGAGTTAAAAATTAAAATTTGTGTTATTGTTATAGGTATGTTATGTAAAATTGAATTTCCTGGTATGTAAAATTCTAAAATGGGAAAATACAACCAATGCTATTAATAATCTATTTATATCCGTAACACGATTGATGGTTAAGGTCTATTCACACCAGCGGTCTCGGTTCGGTCCAATCACGGTCAGGTCAACATCGGTAGTACGTAATCCAACGACATCGTACACACTATCGATCACGGTCAAGTCGCGGTCAGGTCCGGTCAAATCTCGACCGGTCGATGCACGATCTAGATCGCGTCAGTCACGAGCTTTTTTATCGAGACCACCTAGTGTGAACAGTGTGTCAACCTTTAGTAAACACTTTAGTACACGTTTAGTGGCAACGTGCATATAAAACTTGACTGATTGTGACCGGTAGTGAGAACTGTACATCATAATCCTTGACCGTGACTTGACCGTGATCGGACCGAACCGAGACCGCTAGTGTGAATAGAGCTTAATTCTTGACCGGTTGATGCACGATCCAAACCGCGGCAGTCACGAGTTTTCAGGTCGAGACCGCCTAGTGTGAATAGAAACCGCGCTAGTCTCGGACATATTCGGACCGAATCAAGACCGCCAGTGTGAATAGATCACACTATAAATTAAATAAATAAAGTTTATTAAATTAAAAGTTAATTATTTAATTTTAGTTAATTTATTTATTTACAAAGTTTTATAAATTAAACTACTTGCCTATTTTAGTTTCAGGGAGCCTCATAATAATTCATGAACAAATATAATCTACAAGACTACAGTCTGTAGCAATAAGTAACCACTCGAAAAGTAATATTTAAAATGCAGGTATAAGTACGGTTTCCCTTGGGCGATCGCGAACGCGAACCGCGATCCAAGATCTAAGATTGCGTGCCCTGATTGCTTGGCTGCTGATACAATGTAAATTAAATATAGTTGGTTTTCCATTCGCGATCGCGATCGGCGATTTAAATTTGTTCGCACCGCAATCGATTTGTTGTTTTGATAACAATTATTAATAATTATTAATACAATCATGCAATGTTGGTTCTCATTTGTTAAATCGTAGTTCGCCTTCGCAATCGCGGAAGGGAAACCGTACCTTATCAAGAATCAATAAGATTACTAGATACTACATTATTAATTAAGATAATTAGTACTTATTTTACTTTTTATCTTTATTTCTAAGTTTGCCGACTTCATGCATAAATAATATTTTGTCGAGTAGTTTACATAAAAATAACAAGTGAGGGGGGGATGTCACACCTCCCACATTAACCATTAACTCCACCGACGAAAATTGACGGCGAAAACACGTCGGAGTGAGTTGACGTTTCGATAAACTGACGCGTCCCGGTTCCCTCTTCACCGCCGGCCGAGAGTTTCGAAAATGGCCGTTGTGCACTTTCTGTGCGCACACGTGATATGAGTCATCGCACGTTCCCGTCGACCGACGTTCTTGCCTCATTTCTCCCGCGCCCGTCTCGATTTTCTTTTGGTCTCCCGTTTCGCCGACATCCGTGTTTTGCCGCGTCTCCTGCAACAACGTCCCTCAAACATGTCGTTGTCCGGCTATGACGGTCAAGACGACCTGAACGTTGACAGCAGTAACTGGGACATACTACACGAGTGAGTAACGGCTATTGCGTACCGGTCATCCGGTGACGGAAAAAACTTGAAATGTCAGAGTCGTCTGAATTTCACTTTCTGTCTCGTTTGCCACCACGCCGTTGACGAATCACGAGTGTGTTGCTCTTATTTGCGATATACTCGGCGTGTTGTTAGAAATCGTCTTTACTCTTGGAAAAAAAAAAGTTTTAAACTTGGTTAAGTAAATAACCTTACTCGTATTATCTCCGTGTAATTAAATATTGAAAAGCCATGAATAATTAAACGATTTTTAATCAATCTGTTTTAGACTGTTGTTGACTAATTATCTCTGTGGCAAATCTGAGCACATTTATTACTTGGCATAATTGTAGTACTATCATTCTATAGTTTTCTTTCAACCTCAGATATATATATATATATATATATATATATATATATATATATATATATATATATACTAACAGTCAGTATGTCTAGATCGAGTTATGACCATAGAGGTCCAGTTTTTTTTATTTTATGTATTTGTTTCTAGTCTATACAGTTTAATGAGAGTGAGATATCTGTAAAAATCATAAAACAGAATTCACAGAAAAAATGTATTTTGCATAAAAAAAGTGTATTTCAGGGATTTGAGAATATTTTATATTTGTTAAAGAATATTTGCGAATATTTTATAAATATTTTTATTTAAGGAGATTTTAGTTTTGTAAAAAATTTTTTCAGAGAAAATAAATAATTATATTACTCATTATTTGTCTGCGCACATTACATTCATTGGTATTTTGATAATATTGATCAACAAATATATTATTCACTATGTGAATTATTTTTATGTCCTAGGTTGTTATAAAAATGTATTACTAGTTATTAAGGATAATCCATCATCCAATCTTAACTATGATTAAAATTGATTATTTTTTCAAAAATGTTATTATAAATCAAATTAATTATAACATTTTAAAAATTATAAACTTAAATCAAGTAGGTAATTAAAATATTTTTTTTTTTTTTGTTTTTTTTACAGAATATTGAAAGAGTATTTGTATTTTTAATGACATAAAACATATATCTGCTATTTTTAGAGAATATATTACCCTTTTTAAACAACATAATAACATCGTATTTTTATGATTTTAAAAGAATATAAATCTGAGCCATTATCAAAAGCCTTAAATTTATTTTGATTGTCGTACACCTACTTTTGATATCTAGTTGAATGATTCTAATTGTTAAATGTACATACCTATTTCAAATTCAGAGAAACTTATACCTAAAACTTTCAGCATAATATAATAATGACCTGACCATTATCATTAGGAACTCTTCCATATTTTATTTGTTAACTTTTGATATTAAACGGTTTTACAAACAAAAAATCATTTAAAGTGGCTTTCACAGCTTTGGTTTGATTTTAGTTTGTAATATAGCAACTTAAGCTAGTTAGCTTTTGGCTTTTACACTTTTATGTTGGTTCCAACTATTTTAACAACAATTTTTTTTCAAATTTACAGTTTAGGTTAATACCTAATTTATTATTGTAATGATTGTATGGTTTTAAAATCTATATTGTTACTTGTTAATATAAAAACAATATTATTAATATACCTATGGTACAACATTATGTTTGGTCTCAAGCAAATATAATTTAAAAAAAAAATTATAACTATATGCTAAGTTAAGTACATTTGTTCAGGAATGTATGTTACAACCTTGTTATTATTTACATTTCAACAATGAAGTATTTTATACTTAGTATACAAACAAATATTTAATAAGTTTAAAAACTTAATACAACTTATAAAAAGTTATTTGCTTTTAATAATGAACATTAAAGCAAAAAAATAAAATGCCAAGTTTAATTAAATTATTAATCATTCCATATATTTTGTGTACTAATTTAGATTATTGGTCATAGTTTGATAAGTTATCTTCTACATTTGTGTAATATAAGGATTGGCATCTATCAACTGTGCAATTAGCCTCATCCTTTAACATTTATATTAAGTACAATTGATAAAAAAAAATTCAATTTATCAACTGAAATTCTGTAACACAATGTTTTTTTTTTTTGTTACAAAATTTACTTTTATTAAAAAGTATACAAATTTTTGTACAACCTATACCTAAAAAATATTTATTATATATAGTTAAAATTTATATCTAGACTTTTTATTTTTTAATGTATCCAGAATATGTCGTTGGAATATAAACTTTGTATACCATATTTTTATTATCAAATATTATAAATGTATGTATACCTATACATATGTCTTTCTTCCCTTCATTTTAACAGCATATTAGTAAATATATCATTAGAGTTTATGTATGTAGTTCTTGATGATTAATGATGTATTTATGATAATTGATATTATTTGATATATATTAATTTGTTTATTAAATTCATACAATAAATATTATTTAATGCTAAATTATCTTGAATATTTTTTATTAGATAAATTAATAATTTATTGAAATAAGTTTATGATTAGAAGTTTGTTTAACTCTAATAATATTAAGGTAATAATTATTATAACTAATGAAAAAATAATTGAGAATTGAGAATTCATTGTTTATGACTTATTTAATTTATCAATATATAAGAATACACTAAAAATAATTATTATATTAATAACAATATTTATTTTACACCCAAAAATAAAAGCACAGCATATTATATTATAATAAAAATCATAATAATACATTACTGATAAATATTAATATAAATTATTAATCAGTTAAACAAGATTAAATTATAAATTATAAATCATTCAAAGATCTAAAAAAAATGTCCTAGTACTAAAATCTATTCCTAATTATACATGAAATGAGTTCAGTGAATAATTAAGAAAAAAAAATTGACCTTATAACTGTTCCAAAGTTATAAATCCATGAGATGATGATGATAATCTATAATTATTTATTAACATGACATTCATTTATTGTTTTTATCTTAGAATAGACAAATTTCTTGAAGGTTATTCATCTGATGGCGAAGAATTACCAGTGAATAATAAAAATAATGTATTGGATAAATGTGAATCACCAGTGCATCATAAAAAAAATGAATTAGATGTTGGTAAAACATTAATTGCAATTAATAAATCTGATTTGGTAAGTATATGAATATCCATATTCTTTATTGTAGAATATAACGAGTATCTATTAACTTTAATATGATTGTTTCCGAGATTGTTTCTTAATATATTCAATTCTTATTTATTAATTTCTATACCAATTTAAAAGTGTTTAAATTTAATAGTAAAAACATTTGTATGATGTATATCAAAGGCCAGAAACCTGCAACTCTTTAAGTTAATGGCCTTAGCATTGAGTTTCTTTTCTATGCATATTTAAGTTAGATAAATTAATTAAAAAAAAAAAAAAAAAAAATGGTTGTTTAAACTAGTGCAGCTTTTTTGACTTCATGGTTCTTTGTTAACTTTTATTTAGAAATAATGGCTCTTATAAATAGATTGTTTGCCCTTGTTATAAAGGTTGTTTCCTGGGCTTATTTTTGTTGGCAAAAATCTATCATAGTTTATATTAGTAACTTTTGTATCTTATTACTTATTATTATCTTGCTTTAAGCAGCAAAATAATTATGACATTCAATAGAATTAAATAAAGAAGTAAATAATGAAATAATTAAATGAAATAATCATGTTAATAATAATGTTATTAACATTAGATTAACATTAAAATAGCACATAAAATATTTATTAGTAATTCTATGTTTCTTTAGTAGTTTCAATCTTTGTTATCCAAGTTGTGATTAGTCATTTGACCAGTACTGGCCATATTAATAGTGTTCTGGTTTGCTTCTACGAGATCCTTGTCATTACATGTGATTGGATGTTTGCTACATTTTAATAGATGGTCCAATCAATAGATCTACTATGTAGCCCCACTATTTTAGATTGGTTTTACATTGTCTTACTTTGGTTCATAGGCGGTTTAAGCTTCTCCATATTACTCAGTTATTATTGTAACCAGATGCTAAGTTTTCTGTTGGCATTATTTATGCTGTTTCTTTCCATTTCTCGATTTTCTCTCCTTTAGGGTTTCTCGCGATACATTTTGTATTTTCATAAAACTATTTCTTGATTTAAGTTTGTATATATTACCTTGTGTTCAATGTATTATGCTTTAGTTATAATTAATAATTTTAGTATGTTCTCAGTCAGCTTATATGGATTATCAGATTTTGGGTAAAGCTATACCAAATAGTGTAGTTTGTTTACTGGTGTATTTTTTAAGCAGCCAGTAATTTAAAGACATTTCTCACTCAAAGCTGGTGTCTATCTATTTTGCATGTGTAGACCTTCCCCACACAGGACTTGTGAAATCTCTAATCGAAAAGCAGAGTACTAAGGCCGTAACTCTTAATGCATGAGGCTTAGCACCCCAAGCAGATCCTATTAGTTTACACTAATCTATATTCCATATCTTTTATTTATTTTTTGTCAGTGTGTTTTTATAATATAATACATTATATTTTATAGTGAACCTTATTATTTTTTATATTTTGTTTGTGTATGCTTTCCAGTATCTTAGATTCCTGTAATTATTTGACTACTGCATACATAAACAAGAAATAAATAATTTATGACAGTATATTATCATCTCTATAGATTTTACATTCAGATTTTTTAATTATGAAACAAATTTGTAGAAGCTTACATATATTAATAAAAATTAACAAAAATAAACCATGAACAACTTTTAATAATTGATTAATTGACTTTTATTGGTATTAGTTTTTTTAACAAAAATGTTGATAATCAAGATGGTTACTGAGTACCATGTACAGCCAAATAGTAAAATAAGATACTTTAAGTTCCTAACTCAAAAGTGTATTTTTGAGAAGTTGTTATTTATAAATATAAAAAAAAAATTTAATTAGTTTTATATAATCAACTTTCATAATTATTTTTTATGTGATTATTAAGGTTAATGAGATCAGTACAAAATCAAACGATATTGAATATATTGGGTAATTATTTTTATATATTTTTGCTGCATTTATGTACTATTTATCTTAACTCATTAAAAAATTTGACATATTTTAGTAAAAAGCCTGCCATTTTTGAACTTCTAGAAGACCATGAACAATATGCTGTTTATGATCATAATCCAGATGAAGCTAATTGGAATGTTTTTTATAAAACACTTCCTCCTGTAAGTGATTTTTTCTTTTTTCTTTAAACATATATATAAACATAATCAATAAAGTATAGCTAAAAGTAAGTTAGCTTAATAAAACTACAATTAACAAAAATAATTGTTGAAATTAATATTTATTTTGGTTCTTTACCAACTTAGAGACTATTATTTTTTATAATTGAAATAAATCAATAGTTAAAAACTTACGAGAGCTGTTAGATACCTATTCCTCTCATCGCTCAATTTATTTACATTAACATTAATTACAGAAAATGTTCTTTCAATAAATGCATTTGTTATGGATAATGCTAATAAAAACTCAAATAAATAAAACTATTTAGCAATTTAATATCTTTTTGAAAAAATAATTTGCCACATTATTTAAATATTTTCTATTTTTAATTCTTTATAAAGTGATTATGCAGTCATTATTTCATCAAAAAGTTTGCAAAATTTATTTTTTTGTAGTCAAAGTATATGATGATATTGACAACTGTTTTTAGTCATAGATACTGGATAGTCAAATTGAAAATCTTAACATGATAAGTAAAAATAATTATAAAATTCATTACCGAAATGAATGGCTGTAGTGAAAATTTCCATTTATCCTGGATTTAAAACTTTTAAATTTATGTTTAAATAATTGTATCAAGTTACACGTGATATATATATTAATTTCAATGAAGATAAGTAAAAAAAATGTTCTAATCATGGCGTTTTCATATTTATTTTTAGGAAGAACAGAAACATAGTGTTAAGCAAGAGCCAGGAACCGATGACATTAATGGTAATTTAAAATTTTATTCTTTGCTAGTATTTATTCCTCTATGGTTTCAATCCTGTAGATTGGTTGAAGACATCTTTCATTCTTCTCTATGATCCATTTTTCTTTTAATTTTACACATGAATCACATCCTTGGTCTTAATTAATTATTTAGTTGAACATATTCTAATCTTATTTGGTCTTCTTATATGATTTGGTCTTTTTACTCTTTCTTTTATAATCAGTTAAAATAATCCTTCCTGTTGTATTATATAACCTAACCATTCGTTTTATCTTTTAACTATTTTGTCCGTAATAACTTTCCTACCAATATTTTTTCCAGTTTCTTTTTATTGACTATTCATTCAACTTATCCTTCACATTCTCCTATAACACTACATTTCAAACAATAATGAATCTCTTTTGTTCTTTCATTGTTACTGTTACATATTTCTCAGTAAGACTCAGCAGAGTACTTGACACGCATTGATCAGGTATGACCCCTTTATTTATAATAATAATTGCATAATGGCAGAACACATAATATTAAATATATGTATATATATGATAACATATTATACACACATAGCAGTTACTCTCTAAGTCAGGGGTCTCCAACCTACGGCCCGCGGGCCGGATCCGGCCCGCCAAGCTAATTAATGTTTTGAAAATAATATATTAATTTTCATTGTTTTAATTTATTTTTTATTGAATACATTTATAATATTTTCTTTTGGTATTATTCATAACAACTTATAATACTTATACATATATACTAACACAAACTAATAATAAATAAACTCGTCAATCACACTTATCTGACACTTATATTGTACTCGAAACTTACGCGATAAGATACGATTGACTTTTTCCGTTGTAATAATAACGCTATCGAACGTGTAATCGATGGGTTTTTATAACTGCGCGAGTCTACAGTAGTGTATCGGGTATATAATATAGAATCAGTTTTTATAATTATTGCAGTTTAGTGTTGTTTCTTATCGAGTGTAGAGCTCTGTGCTGTATTAAAATAAATATGAGTTTAAGTAAAAAACGGAAAGTCGATACAGAGTGCCGTGTTTTTAACAAAAAGTGGAATAATGACTATTTCTTCATTGAACAAAGCAATGTTGCTTTATGCGTTATTTGCAAGGAAAAGGTTGCTGTTATGAAAGAATATAATATTGGTAGACATTATAAAAGTAAGCACGCATCTACATACAACGAGTTATCTGGTAAACTACGATCAGACAAGTTTGAAATATTAAAACAGAATTTACTAGCTCAACAGTCAATTTTTACAAAACGATCATGTCAAAATGAATCTCTCGTAAAAGCAAGTTTTCAAGTAGCTCGTACTCTGGCGATAGCCGGAAAACCTTTTATTGATGGCCAAATTGTAAAGGAGTGCATTTTGAAGACAGTTGAAGAGATTTGTCCCGATAAAATCAATTTATTCACCGGTATAAGCTTGTCAGCGAATACAATTGCGCGACGTACCACAGATCTCGGAAATGATATTATTCGTCAATTAAAAGATACTGCTAAAAGCTTTAAATATTTTTCAATTGCTTTGGATGAATCTACCGACACTTCAGACTCAGCGCAGGTGCTTTTATTCGTTCGCGGAGTCAATGAATATTTTGAAATAACCGAAGAATTGGCCGCCGTCCACTCAATGAAAGATTCATGTACTGGTAATGAAATTTTTTTGAAGGTAAAAGAATCTATTTTTGCTTTGGGTCTTGGTTTTAACATTTTAAAAGGCGTAACTACTGACGGTGGACGCAACATGTGTGGAGCACATACAGGTTTGGTTGGAAATGTTTGTAAAGCTGTACTGGAGACTGGTACAGCAGCACCAATGGCTATTCACTGCATTATACACCAGCAAGCTTTGTGTGGGAAAAATGCACCAATATCTGAAGTTATGAATGTTGTTGTGCAGAATGTAAATTATATTCGAAAAAGTGCTCTTAGTCACCGTCAGTTTAAGAACTTTCTTGCTGAAATTGAAAGCGAGTACCCAGATATTCCCTACCATTGTGAAGTTCGTTGGCTCAGCCGAGGTTACGTCTTGAAAATATTTTTTTATCTTCGTTCAGAAATCGACATATTTATGACAGAAAAAAACCACGTTGTAACTGAGTTAGCTGATTTGTCATGGCTATGGAAACTAGCTATTCTCGTTGATATAACTCAGCTTCTTAATGAGTTAAATTTAAAGTTGCAAGGAGCAAACTCGTTAATTTCAGATACATATTCCTACATCAAAGCTTTCAAATTAAAATTAACTCTATTCACAAATCAATTAATAGAAAAAAATCTTGCTCATTTTCCCACATGCAACAAATTCAAACTTGAAAACGATGAAGAATTCCCTACCGATTTTGCTGTTGGAGTTCTCACCTACTTGAATGAGCAGTTCCAGACGCGGTTTAGAGATTTCGAAAGTGCAGAAGACCGTATTCGAATTTTTGAAAATCCTTTTGCCATAAAAATAGAAACTTTACCGACAGAGTTCCAGCTTGAAGTTATCGAGCTCATATCAAATAACAATTTCAAAGACTATTTCAAGGAATCCAATCTCCAACAATTTTACACCATGTTGCCAGAGGAATCATTTCCCAATCTCAAAAAACATGCGCGTGAAATAATGTCAATATTTAGCTCAACATACTTATGTGAGCAGACGTTTTCAAAAATGAAATATGTCAAATCTAAGAACAGAACGAACTTAAGTGACGAACATTTACAAGCTACGCTGCTAATTGGAACTACGAAGTTTGATGCGAACTATCAAGACATTTTAAAAAACAAGCAGTTCCAAACGTCTCACTAAGTAACTTAATCGTATCATAATAAAAAAAATTTTGAATTATAAAATAAAAAAATTATATAAATAAACATATACATTTTAAAGTAAAGCTTATCTATTCTTATTTATTTCTCAATTTCATAACCTATCTATTCCTCTAAAAATGTTGGCCCGCGATGCCAAAGCGTATATTAAATTTGGCCCGCCGTAAAAAAAGGTTGGAGACCCCTGCTCTAAGTTATACACCCATATATGTTAAAGTTAATTCATATGAATGTCTTCAATAGATTTTTTTTTTAGTTTTGTGTTTCTTGGTGTAGTTGAATTTTCTTGTGGTTATTTATGAGGCTATATTGGCTTGGCTATAAGTTTTATTATTTCACTCTTATTTCTTCCATCATTCCTGATTGCACTTTTCAGGTATTTTAATTCATCTACTTATTTTATTATTTGGTTTCCTCATAGTTTTATCTATACTCTGATTATTTTCCTTTTGACAAATGAATACTTTTGTTTTTGTATATTTATTTTCATGTTCAAATCTATTAAATATTAAATTCATAGTTTTGATTCGTTGATCCAAGTCTTCTTTATTTTCAAAGATTAAAGCTATGTCATCGGTGAAACAGAATATACTTTTTTTTATCCTTCAACTTTTATTCCTGAATTCCTATCTTCTTTTATCTGTTACTTCTTGATAGATGTATTGAATATAATTGGGAATAACATGCATACTTTTCTAACTTGTTTATTTTTGCACTTCTACATTATCTACTTTTAAGTAAATAGATATTTATTAAATAAATTAATATCAAATGTATTATGGTATACTTATTATTAAAATGATAGTACACAAAATAAAATATTTTCAACTTTATTTTATTATACTACTTTCAATTTTCATTTATTGATGTTTTTAAGTTATATTGAAATATGTAATTAACCATATAGTAAGTACTATTAAAAAAAAAGTATATGAAAGCCATATGAAGTACAGAATCTAATTGATAGTATTCCTCACAAATATTTTAATATTCTATTTATTCAAAAATACCAGTGTTTTTACTTTTTACTTATGTATTCTACATCCTTGATTAATATTAGTATATATATATATATTTGTTTAGGTAATTTCAACACTTATGAACTAACTTCAGAAACCAACACACAGAATAAATTGAAAACATTTTCCTTTTGCCTCGAGAACTTATGGGTATGAAAATTAGTGTATTTTAAATACTTAAATTTAACTTTATAAATTAAAAATAGTTATATTTATATCCATAAATTATTATAACATCATTATTTATTATTATTACTATATAACATAATTAATTACTATAAATCATTATATTTCAACCATTTTGGTAGATATAGTGTATCAATGATTATTATATTGAGATAATTAGATATACTATGATAGATTGAGTATACAAATATTTGATTTTTAAATTCCTTTTATTTCTCTATACAATAATATTTATTAATTATGGTGTAAATACTCCATACCAATTTTTCTTAAAAAAATATTTTCAGAAAAGAAAAAATCAACCATTTAATATTAAACGTGAACCAATATATGACACTGAAGCGGATATAACAAATAAGGTAAATTCTGTTTTCTTTTTTTCTTTTTTTTTTTAAAAAAAATCTAGAGAATAGATTTGTAACAACATTTTATAGCAAATGTTTTCTCCATTTTTCCTATTATTCACTATATTATTGAGCTCTCTAGCAGAAGTGACAACTGTATTTTTTATTATTTGACTAATGCATTTTGTTCCAGATGTTCCTCTTAATTTTATACCTTCTATCATACTTTTAATTATTATTATATAATTCATCCCCATGCCTCTAAATATGCCCTATAATTTGCTATCTCCTTTTTAGAGTATTTGACTATGAGCATTTTTTCTTCAATTGTCTTTTATACGTCATTACTTGTTAATACAATATATTTCCTCCATCTTTCTCCAACATCACATTTTTTATGCTTTTAACATGTCTTTTTTTTTATTTACTGCTCACATCTTGCTTTCATATAATTCCATTCTCCAAGTGTTTGATCCAAGTGTCCAAATGTTTTTATTGGCATTTTTCACCACTATTTGCTATCTTCTTGCTATTATTATTATTAGTAGATTCCCCTATTATCTTTTATGTGTGTGTATTTTACCTTTTCTATTGAAATATGTACCATTTGATGAATATATACTTTGTCTCATTTGTTATATTTCATCAAATTATTTATATCTTTGTAATTATTTTCTATCCACATCTCTTGGGCTTTTTCTGATTCTCAGCTTATTTTATTTAACATCATATTGTTTTTTCTTTCTTTATTTAGATTAATTCACCATTACATTTTTGTGAAGCTTCGAACCCAGAAAAGGATACACATTCTAAAGATAAACCTGTAGAAAATATTACAAATGGTAAAATTCTATTTATTTTCTATATGCAATAATAATAAGACTATTATTTAATCATTATTAATAAATTTAGATTCTTTTTCAAGTTATGATACAAGTACAAACAATATTTTGGACAACTTCTCCTTCTTGTCTAACTTTGAAAATCAAGTAAGAATATAAATATTTAATTTTAGATGTCATTATAAAGAAATTGAAGTGCTGATGTTAAGAACGAAATAAATCCCCTTTTTGAAATTGTTCAGGACAAAGTCTTTTGTGTTTTAAGAGGTGAAATATATGATAAAATATTTTTTATTTTTTAATTATTAGATAAAACATTGTGACGTTTGAATAGTAAAAAACGTTTTTTAATGTTAATTTGGTCGCCGAAGTTAAGAAGAACATGGATTTATCTGATTGTTGCGCGTATTAGTTTTTCATTTATAATATTACCTAAATAATTTTAATAATATTTTCCTTATTAGTTACATTTTTAATGATATACTCACTTTTAATTATTATACAACATCTGAAGTCTTAATTAAAGGTAGGGATGTGTTTAAGGGAGGGGAGGATTAAGATGTCAGGACTTATGTACATATAGGTATATAAATAAATAAATATAAAATTTAAGAACTATTAAAAAATATTTAAATTAAATTTAAAAAAAACTTGTAGACAAATGCAATTTTATTTCAAAACAAAACATTTTATCTGTACACGATATTACAAATTTTGTATGATAAGAAATATTATGTGCAAATACAGTGTTGCCATATTGTAGCAACAACCAGATAAACCCAGATTTATCTGATTGTTGCAGCAAATAAAAAAATATGATGCATTCATTTTTGTAATAACTTAATAAATAATAATCAGATTTATCTGATTGTTCTGTCAGTTTTTTGAGAATATTTACCGTTCCCTATTTCCAGTGAAAAGTGAATTTACAGAAAAAAAGTGGATTTATCTGATTGTTGCTGCAAGCCCTTCAGTTGTTAAAAGTTAAATTTTAATTATAATTTGTTTATTATAGTGTATTCTTTGATCTTAACAAATTTTGTTACAGAAATCAAATGATTTTGAACATCGCGATCCTCATATATCTACTGAAATAGGTATTCAAAATCAGGTAAGTTAATAAATCTTTTTAATACTTATATTATATTATGGTTGATGAATATATTTCTGTATATTTACCTTGTATAAGTTTCTTTATTGGTGTAAAAGTTATTTTACACGCCTTTGGTGGAATTGCACTTGATTTGAAAAATGGCAATGGTTGAACTGCACTCGGGTAAAAAGCAGATAATGGTCAAACTGCACTCGTTCAAAAGAGTAGGTAGTTAAAACTTTAGGCGGTTTTCTACTATAAACATTTACGTATATATACATGTAAAGTATTTTAATTTTTGAAAGATACACTCAATTATTGAAATATCTTGATTACTTATGATTCAGTAATGTCCATTACTAGTGTGGCTTAGGTCATTTAGGTCAAGTATTTAAAAATAAATCAAGTATAATGGCATATTTGATAAGATTATGTAAAGCGATTATTGTTGTATTTAATTTCAATAATTTAATCCGTAGTTTTATCAGGTAATGAATACGTAAATCTAATTTAAAACATGTTTTTTGTTCTTTCATTTACTATTCATTTTCATGCAGTTATGTTTTTCAATAAACATATTTTACCATAATCCAAGTACAACGTTTTTATAAAATATCCTAAAAATCATAGTTGTGCAGTGTAATATAATTTTACTATAAAATATGGATATATTTGAAAAAATCCTCAAAATAATGAAGTAAAATTTTATTTTTAACTTTGCAAAAACAATCTGAAGAGTTATTAAGACTAAAATAATTTTAATTGTGTTAATATTTTTGTAAAACTTATCTAATATTAAACTGAAAACAATAATTATTTATATTTTTTTTTCTTATTGATTTCTTTAGCAGAACCTCACTTACTTCACACAGTTTGCTAACATTAATATTTTTTCATTACTGCCACATACCGCCCACTAATAATATTTTTTATTAGTTTTTTTTTTATTATTATTATAATAAAATTATACTACACTTTGGATGTATTTAAAATAAAAATACATGATACAGTTTTAAAGTATACACAAACCCTTTCCGCCATATTATTCACTTATAGATTTGATACTGTAATTTTCAATTTATTTTTCAGTGTATTTATTATCATCTAAAATACGACTTATTGGATTATAATTAAACTATATATTAATTTTTATCCATAAAATAAATTTGATTACATAAATTATTTTTTTATTTTGAAAGTAGATATTGTTAAAAATATAAATATAGTTAACTATAATATTAATTAATTATTATTATAATACTAATTTATAATTATTTATTATTAAATAAATATTTTACAATATTTTTAACAAACAGGATACAGTTATTGTCGAAGAAAATTCTTCTAAAGATTTGACATCAAGTTAGTTAAATTTATATTAATTTAAACTATAATTAATAATATTAATTCTAAGCAGAAAAATTTAAAAACAATTTCCAGGTTTGGCTACACAGGAAGATATCTTAAAGTCAAGGACTGAATTAGAAAACTTTTCATTCTCACTTGATAATATTAACAAGTTTCAGGTAAAGATTAATGCAAAATTTTGCATTTTAATTATTATTCTACTATTAATTACTTCTATAAAAAATCATCAGCTTTTAAAAATCCTTCTATATGCTGTAGTTTAAATATTAAGAGAATAATATTAGAAAACGTTTTTAAATATTACAAATATTAATGTTTTTTTTTTTTTTTAATTTAAATTAAATCTTATTATTTGTATGTTTTCGCTGCTACTATCAATACTTTATAACTTCTACTATCTTGAACCAATTCTTCCCAATTTCTAATTTCCAATCCCTCTAGGTCTTGTTTTATGCTATCTAACTTGTGTTTTTTTTTTTTTAGTTTCCCTCTTGGTCTCTTCCTTTCAGGTTGTCATTTCATAATTGCTTTAGATTTGTTATATACTTCTTTCCGTTTTACATATCTCAACCATTCAAGCTTTTATCCCTTCACATGACTTGTTTTTACAGATATTATTATCATTTCTCTTAACTCTTTATTTATCTTCTTTTCCAGTAATTATTTTCAACATCATAAATGGGTTCACATCTCAATACATTACTTTTAAATGTTAATATACCATAGTTTTTTGTTAAGCTTTTGTTTTCATGGATTTTCATGATATTGAATATTTGTTTGTAATTTTACGTCTTTCTATCATCTTTTAGAGGCGTATTTTTCAAAAGGCCATTTCACCTTTTTTGATTTAACATTATTTCCAGTGATTGTTACGCCAAGGTACTTTAAATTTCAGATTTTCTAAAAAAAACTTAGTTTTAAATTGCAAGATTTTCATCTTTGCTGGTCACTGTTTCCATAGTTTTAGTCTTTTCTTCATTTATTACTAGATCAATTTTTTTTTTTTTTTTTTGCTCCATTTATCAGTGCTATAATGATATATAATGTTTGTATTATTAAATATTTAAAACTATTTTAGGTAAATTAATGACAGATTACTTTCATAGCTGTTTCTAAATTTATTTATTTATTTATTTATTTATTATGTAATTATTTATATTTATAAATACTTAATTATTTATCTAATTAAATATTTTGGCTTTAGAGTTCTGCTGCTGTTAATCCATTTTTCAAAAATAGTAGTACTACTGAAGTATTTGCATTTAACCAGCCATTATCATTTGATCAAATTTACAATAGCACCACTTTAACAAATTCAGACCGTATGTTTAAATTACACAAATTATTTAAACATTATAATACATAGATACTATTTTTCAGAATCAAACAATGAATTCACAAACATCTGTAATAATTCTAACATTTTTGATAATGGCAAAATCATAGAAAATAAAGAGGTTTGTATCATTATTAATTACATAGTTATATAAATAAAATATAATATAAATATTCTTATTAAATATTAGAAAGTACTTCAAATAAATGACATTTTGGTTTCCCCTCAAAAGTACAACAACACCAAACAATTTAATTTCAATAAAACTCAACACATTAGTGATGTAAGTGTTAAATCAGTTTTGTAATTTATTTTTGTTTGTATTGTAAATTACATATTTTGAATTATTTTAATCATTTATACCTTACATACGATACAGGTGATTTTTTGTCATGAACTAGTCAATGTCTTGATCAGTATTAGGAATTTTAAAATAATTCTTTTTTTAACTTTTTAGGTTTTATTGTTTTACATTGTATTATAATATGGTGATTTTCAATTAACATCTATTTTGATTATAAAAATCTATAAACATATTGAAAAAAATAATTTTAGCATTCGCGGTATCAGATTTAAGTAATTTGTGACTTATTAATGTTAAAATATTTGTTAAATTTACTACTATTAGGCAATATATAGTAAAAACCAAAAATGAAAATACAATTTTATTTCAATTTAACAGTACCTAATAATTAAAAAAAGCATAACCAATCATATGAATTGAACCTTCCTGTAGCAAACAATATGAATTTGCATTAATTGCTGATCAAATGAAGCGGTTTAGTTATATCAATGATGTAATTTACTAAATCAATTTTTTTTTTTTTTTTAGAACACTATAAAGAGTAAAAATCGTAAAACGTGGGTTCCATTTAAACGATACAATTATTCAGATTTTAGAGATCAACAGCAAAACTTGTTCTGCAACTTTCAGGTTCAATATTTTCTGTTAAATTTCAAGAAGTAGTTAAATAACCTTATAAATTAATATTTGTATCACTTAAAAATACTTTAACCAAACATAAATTATTAGGATAATAGGAAGCATAAAAAAAAATCATTTGCACCACAACAATTTAAAAAAAATTTCAATAAACTTCAATCAGATAGATCAAGATTTTATAAGCAACCATATAATGAAGACTTTTTTAAAGACTTCAAGCAGCCAGTAAATACAATTTGGCGAGGTATGTAAGACATTTTATTGTATGAGATGTTTTTATTAACTATTTTGTAATAATATCAAACAATGTCTTAGTTCATTGATATTTTATTTTATATCATTATATTCGATTCATTATTTTTTAATTAATTTTAATATTTATAGTCCATTAGTTATTAAAATAACTACAATTAAGCATTAGTTTCAAATTTTTTAGGAAAAAATAATTTTTCACAAAATCACTATAAGCAAATAAAACCATATAGAAAAAAATCAATAAACTGTGAAACAAAATCTTCGGAAATAAAACCACCACAACCGATTATTAATTTTCAAATGCCATCTGTACCAATAAACAAAACTTGTAAATCTAATCATTCTTGGAATTTACCTGTATTGTCTACTGGACATAGTTCTGATGATGTTGAGGTATTAAAAATATAATTTCTATGATTACTCAATTATTTAATATAATTATTAATGAAAAATTAATATGTTTAAGGCTCAAAATGTTGATGAGAAGAATTCACAAAGTGTATCTTTAAATAGTCCGAATGAATTTCATACCTATAGACATGTGAGCATTTATAATTTCCTTAACGTTTTAATAAATTATAAATATAATAAAAAAAAAAATAAATATTAATAAATATAATACAATACATTATTATTTTAACGTTTTAATAAATTAAAATAATAATGTATTGTATTATATTTGTATGGATTTTTTTTTTTTTAATTAATTATTTTTTATTGTACGTACCCAAAATTGTGTCAATTTAAATATTATAGATTTTTTTTTTTTTTTAGAATTTATTTAAATAATTATCAAATATCTGAATTTAAATATTGGCAAAAAAAAAACATTTTAAATTTGAAATTATTATTATACAAGCACTTAGACAATTCAATGTTTTTGCTATTTTTATCGATTTTGATATGAAAATTAATTTTATTTTACCAAGATTATTAATATAATGCTTATTTAGGAAAAAAAAAAAAGTATATTATGTAAATTTTTAAACATAAATAATAATTAATAAGAAGTTTATAAAGAAATTAAAAGAAAAAGCTGTGTGGAATGTTGAGGGAGATATAAATGAGGTTTGGAGAAGGATGGTCACTTGTGTTAAGAACATAACAAAAGAGGTTGTTGGTGAAACCAAAAGTAGTTTACCAGAAGACAAGGAAACGTGGTGGTGGGATGAGGAGATTCAGAGAGTAGTAGCGAGTAAGAAAAAGCAATTTAAGGTATGGCAGAAAAGTAGGAAGAGGGAAGATTGGATAGAGTACAAAAATGTATGTAAAATAGTGAAAAGTGCGGTAAGCAAAGCAAAGCTTAATAGGTATGATGAGTTATATGAGCGGCTAGGAACACAGGAAGGAGAAAAAGAAATTTATAGACTGGCGAAGGTGAGAGAAAAGCGATCCAAGGATTTCCAAGATGTCTGGTGTATAAAAAATGAGGATAAGAGAGTTTTAACAAATTATGAGGATGTGAAAAAAAGATGGAAAGAATATTTTGAGAAATTACTGAACGAGGAATATCCAAAAGAAGCTTTAGAGAGTATGTCATGGAATGAAGGATTGATTGGTCTAGTGGGCGAGGAGGAAGTGAGAGATGCGGTGAAGGCGATGAAAAAGAAAAAAGTGGTAGGACCAGATGGAGTACCTGTAGAGGTGTGGAAAATGTTAGGAGATGTAAGCATTGGGTGGTTGAAAAATCTTTTTAATAAGGTACTGATAGAGGGAAAAATGCCAGAAGATTGGAGAGAGAGTTTTATTGTACCGATATTTAAAGGAAAAGGAGACATACAAGAATGTGGGAACTATAGAGGAATAAAGCTCATGAGTCATAGTATGAAGATCTGGGAAAAGATTATAGAGAAGAGAATAAGAAGTGAGACGTCGATATCAGAAAACCAGTTTGGTTTCTATGCCAGGAAAATCGACAATGGAGCCATTATTTTGTGTTAGGCAATTAGTAGAGAAGTACAGAGAAAAGAATAAAAAACTATGCATGGTGTTTATAGATTTAGAAAAGGCGTATGACAGGGTGCCAAGGGAAGTTTTAAGGTGGGCATTGATGAGAAAAAATGTCCCAAAAATGTATGTTAATTTGATCCAGGATATGTATGAAGGGTCGAGTACTAGTGTCAAGAGTCGGTGTGGAGTATCAGTATTGAGTATGATTTTGGACAAAGAGACCAAGAAGTTGAAGGAATGAGGAGACAACTGACAATAGATGATGATGTGATAGGTGAAGTTGAGAGCTTTAAATATTTAGGATCTTTTGTTCAAAAGGACGGAGGCTTTGACATTGATGTAAAACATAGGATTAAGTGCGGGTGGATGAAATGGAGAGAAGCATCGGGCGTGTTATGCGATAAGAGAATTCCAATTAGGCTGAAAGGTAAATTTTATAAAAGTGTAGTGAGACCAACTATGCTGTATGGTTCAGAGTGTTGGGCGGTTAACAGGAGAATAGAACAAAGTATGAGTGTCGCGGAAATGAGAATGCTTAGATGGTTGAGTGGAGTGACAAGAGAAGATAGAATAAGGAATGAATACGTGAGAGGTAGTGTTGGTGTAGCGCCAATTGAGGACAAGATGAGAGAAAATAGGCTGAGATGGTTTGGGCGTGTGATGAGGCGAGAGGAAACGAATGCAGTAAGAGTGGTTATGAAGATGGACGTTGAAGGGAAAAGAGGAAGAGGAAGACCATAAAAGAGATGGTTGGAGACTTTGGAGAATGACATAAGGGCTGTCGGTGTGTGCAGAGGAGATGTGATTGACCGAGTAAAGTGGAGGTGTAGGACAAGGGTGGCCGACCCCAAATAGTTGGGAGGAAGGCGAAGTAGAAAAAGAAGAAGAAATAATAATTAATATTTTATATGTATTTTTTAGTATTTAGATTTTATACTAAATATTTTAAAATAAATATGTTGTTCTCAAAATTAAGTATTTATAATTAGTTCAGGTAAATTAGTGACAGATAATTACTTATGTAACTGTTTACCTATTTATAATTTTATTTATTTATTATGTAATAATTTATATTTATAAATAATTAATTTCTTATTTTATTAAATATTTTGGCTTTAGAATTCTGCTGCTGTTAATCCATATAGCAATAATACTCCTGAATTATTTTCATTTAACCAGCCATTATCATTTGATCAAATTAACAATAGCACCAGTATAATGAGTTCAGACAGTATGTTTAAATTACACATATAATTTATACATTTTAACACATAGATACTATTTTTCAGAATCAAACAGTGAATACACAAATACCTGTAAAAATGCAAACAAAGTGTTTGATAATGGCAAAAGCATAGATAATAAAGAGGTTTGTATCATTATTAATTAAATAGTTCTATAAAAAATATATATTAATATACATTTTCTATATTAAATATTATTTTATAGGAATTACTTCAAACCAATGACGTTTTGTTTCCTTCTCAAAATTTCATCAACACCAAACATTTTAATGTCAATAAAACTCAACACATTATTAGTGATGTAAGTGTTCAATTAATTTTTTATTTTAATCTTGTTTGTATTATAAGTTATATATTTTTAATTGTTTAAACCATATATATACCATAACTAATTTGTATATTTTTTTGTGAGACAAATTTTATTTTTCTAATTAATATTTTTAATTATATTGATAAATGTTTTCTTTATTTTTTAAATCATCTATCTCCTAGTGCAATAATATATTATATGTCCATGTACAATGTAGTTATTGTGATATATTATATCTTCTACTATTTGCACTCCTAATGACACATTCTTTTACATTTTAGTATTTATCTCCAGAATCATTGGTTGGCTGTACAATTAAATTTACTTCAAGAAAATTGGCAAATACTATTACAAGAGATCAACTAATTGAAGCTTTAGCCTTGTATGGAGAAATAGAGGCAAGTAGATTTATAATACCTACAATATATTATGACTTCACTAACTTCTAATTATTTTATATGATTTATTTGATGCAAGTTTAATACAATAATAAATTATTGTCATAATTATTTATTAGATACACTATAAATTAACATTTAGTGTGTATTACTCTCACCTATATTATTTATGAGACAATGTTAAATTATTTATGGTTATTTTTCTATTAAACATTTATAATGTTTGTTTTACTTTATTCAGAACATTAAATTAATTGGTTGTATTGTATATTTTAAATAATTATTGAAATATAACACAATATATTAATATACCTTATTAATCGATTCTAAAAATAATACAATTATTTTATAAATATTACTTTAAATAATTATAATAATTTTCGGATTTTAATAAATGTATTGGGCTGGGAACAAATCCTGCTAACGGATTGTACATTGCTAGAATATATGTAATAATATTATGTGTTTTTATATAGTTAGCAATGACTTTTTTTTATTAGCTCCTCAATTGTGATAAACTAGTGTTTTGATTAAGTTCATTTTATTTTTGAAGGAGCTCTTTAATTGTTTTAAGTTGGAGTGTTCATTTGAAATTTAAATCAAAGATTATAATAGATATAGCAGTCGTCAGAGAAAATAATGTGTTTTATCGATTAGGGTATTTTTTGAAGGATATCATTTATTGCTATAAGAAACATATTGATGATTATTACTGATCCTTATGTAATATGCCTGATAAATGTTTAAGAGTTAATTGAGAGTTTTTACTTGTATTATTCGATTGTTTTAAAAGTTTTGTAAAAATAGGAACATATTTTCATTAATATTTGCATTTTGGATTATTCTAAGAATTTTGTTATGCCATATGTTTAAAGCAAATAAACAAAAAAAATTTGCGTTAACTATGTCAGTATCTAATTTAAAAGTAGATCAGTAGACCATGTAGAGTGGTTATAACAAAAACAATAGATATTGTTCTTTGGTGAAGAAATTGTTTGTCATAACAAGGGCTCGGAGGTTATAGCAAATGCATATTTTTCTTGGTTCGTCCTAGAACATCCAAAGTAAGATACAAGTATGTTTCACACTTCCCTGATGTCATACACGAAATTTTATTTTGCTATTTTTTGCATATTTACGGTTTTTACCGCTATTTTGCTAATTTGGAGTTTTAAATGCTGTTTATGGGCGTATTTTTAGATAATAAAGGAAATAAACACATATTGTTAAAAACTAAATTACATACTAAACAGCCGTCTACGAATATGTGAAAGAAAATAAATTGTTTTATTTTAAGATGTACTCATCCGAAATAAAAGTTCTTAGACCGCTGTTATCGTCGATTCAATCGGACAATTCCATTCCTTTCCAATAAATTGTTTATTTTTAAAATCATGTTAGTCACATTATACTATCACACTATCATCGGATTTGTTGTATTATCGTGCTTTCGTTTTAACTATGTACTAATGACTGAACACGGTAATTTTATTTAAATGTTCCGTCATCATTTAGATACATCAAGAGTTCGATTGATAGTGAACTGTTGTACATAATCTCAAATAGTACCTATAGTTTTTACATATCTACCACCATATTCTATGAAATACATTAAAAATCTATAAATTAAATGTTAAATGTTAAATCTTAAATTTTAAATTTTATGTTTAAAAAAATTTGTTGACAATTTTATTTTGCACATTTTCCAATTTTTAGTGCTATTTAAAGTGCTTATATTAATATTTTTATGTGTATATTTAAGCGCTAAAAATTAATTTTTTTAGTGCTATAACTTCCGAGCCCTGATTCATAACATACCAAATAAGGCGATTGTTTACTATTTTTTCCAAGATATTTATAGTGCTTTATTACTCATCATAAAAGTTTTCATCGCAGTAATGCCCAGTGGCGACGCCAAAGGCGGAGGACCGCCTTGAAAACCTCTAACCTACCTAAAAATTTTAATTAAATTGAATTTTTTAAGTATTATTACGTAAATAGAACATACCTATAATATCGGAGTCTAGTTTTCTTAAATTGTGCACATATCATTTACAACTATAGAATATTTACGTTTTATAATTGGTGTGGTTCAAGGAAAAAATTTAGACTGGATTAAGATAATATTATTTTATAATTCTAATTTTAGACAATTCTAAAAATGTGACTGTAAGATCCAGTAATCTAGTATTACAATCATCATTTAAACTCGAACCCGTGTTGAACAATCTGTAATGCAGACATCTAGCGGCTTGAGAGTAGTGACCAGTGATAATATTTATTGTCGTCGATGCATAATTTTTGTCTAATTTATCGCGTACTCTCATATTATTGTTTAATTATCTTTTATTATTTTTATTCATAAAATATTACTGCTCACTTATTATGTCTAAATGAACTATAAACTATTTTTATTTTTTACATGGCTAATAAAAAAAAGTTCTGAAATATATGATGTTCCAAGTTTAATATCAACCAATAGTTTACCTAAATATTTGGTTATTTATTAACTATTTTATATTTATTTGTATAATACTAAAATGTGTGAAGCCTAATGTATTGAACATTTACAATTTAGATTTCAGAGGGGGAAGGTCAATCACCTTGAGAGATTATATAAATAAATTATTTAAGAGCGCTCCGGCTCCTGTCACCCCTTCCGTTTTTTTAACTACCGTGCTACTGCACCTGCCCTAAATGCCCTGATTGGTCTTTCTTTGGCCCATAATGAGAAAAATTCCTGGCGCCACCACTAGTAATGCTGTCTTAATGAATGTGTGCTTTATACTTAAAAATATACGAGTACATTACCGATAAACGGTGTCGTGAAGTTTATGTTGCTTTTCAATTCTGCTATCGAAAGCTATTAAATTCAGAGCACGATAAGGACACATGTGATATGGTATCCTATAATGCTTAAACACGTGCTGATGTTATTTATTTGTACTTAATTGTATAATGAATTAATTAAAATATATTGGATACAGCAGTGGCGCAATGTAGACAAGTAAAAAATTATTCATTTTATTATAGTTATAGACAGTGGCGAATTTTGGATGATTTCTTAAGGGATCCAACATTTATTAAACCTCACAAACAACATTTTTAGAATTATTTACTGATGTAAAAGTTTTACATTTAAAACTCATGTAAATGGTATAATAGAAAAGTTGTTGGTTATAATGAAACACTAATGTCCAATATATTATGACTTTTTTTTTCAACTCGAAAGGTGTCTAGACATGGAAGACACCCCCCCCTTAAAAAAAAAAAAATACGTCACTGGGTATAAGTACTTTAAATTTTTCTAAACTCTATAAGCTCTTCGTT
>JASXSY010001354.1:0-11093 GCA_034509805.1 Sipha maydis
ATTGGTTTAATGACTTAGATATTATGGATTGCAATTTTCTGTACTGAACCCATTTTAAGGACGTTTATTTTCAATAAATAAATAAATAAATTACTGTCCGTAGATCGGTAGCGTAGTTCACAGTTATCACAAATACAGCAATGATACAGCGTTTAATGCTCGAGAACTGCACACATTATGATAGAACGTGCGTTTCAGAGTCATCATTTGCAGATGTGCACAAATCAATATGGAATCCATTGATCGACGCTGATTATTCGATCGTTCGTGATCGCACAACTCGCGTGCGCTAGAAATAATACTGTACGGCCCTCGTCCCCGGTGAATAAATCAAGTACCACCACTGTCCATAACATAAGAAATACAAACTGGTCAATCGCTATTTCAGAATTCAAATCGAAGCGAGTAGAAAACCAGTGATTTTGAATATTATCGGACCAACCGATTCTGCCGCGTTACGGTGCACCAGTGTTCATCGTGTGGATCCTGTTTTTGGTGATTTTTCACCCACCCGCCGGCCGCGCGGAATGTAGATCTGTAGGACGTTCATATGATTAGTGCAACAGTGTAATAATAATTATAACGCGTGCACGCGAAGACGATGGCTAGGATATTGCTACTTCTATTAACGTACACAAATCTAAAATATGTTTATACATTATAATGTTTATTATAATACATAATATTTTCGTTATTTTATCGTTATCAAAAGTCGATTGGACAGTAAATTTAAATTTACGATACGTGTAATTATTATTCTAACGTTTAAAGAAACTTTTATAAAACGACGTATTATGAATAAAATAAGCCTTCCGGTTTTTGAAGTACCGGAGTAATAACAATATCCTAAAACGTATAAGAAAACGGACAAACGGTTTTGAATAAAACGTGAACACTTATACGATTAAGATGTGGGATCGATTTTTTTCCTGCTCTTATAATGGAAACATGGTACTTATCTGAATATTAACCTCAAAAAAAAAAAAATAATAATAATTATAATCAGACATTTATTACACAACTACGTAATTTCGTTTATGAAGATTATGGCAAATGCGACGATGTGTAAAGGTACCTGTTTACGAAATTAATTTATGTGCAGACGTACATAATAGTAATAATTGTTTCTGAATTTACCATAAATCATTGTTTAAAATAATCTTTGACCATTTACCACTATATATTTATAAATTATGTATGGCCACCGATTAGCGATGAAAACGAATAATATAGTCAACTAGACTTGTGTTACTTGTCGTCGAGTGTTGGTCATGCGGGTTTTGAAAAAAAAAAATAGTTTTTTTCTATGAAACCAGCCATGTAAAACATAATTTATTCACACACACACACAAACATACACATATTTAAAGTCTGCGGACAAACACTGCAAATCCAATTAGGTCCGCAGCTCGAACGCGTGACGTCAGCGTGTAAGAAAAATAATCTACATTAAATCGTACATTTGCAGTACCCGTGAAATATAAAATGTTCAACACAACGACGTGCCATTCATATTATATCACTGTCGTAATTGATCACTGTCACGTCGCGTCCACCAAACCGGAAAAAATTGCATTAAACTTTTGAGAATTTTATCAGCTGACTGAGATGAACAAATTGTTATTTTAATAATGCCGTACGCGTGCACGCATGCACAGTTTACAACTCTGAAATCCAACGTTTCAACGATTCTCATCGATTTACGAATTGCTAAGCTCGTGATGTTTTTGAGTAAGTAATAAGTAAAACGGAAAGAACGAGTTGTTATATGCCACGTATCAGTGGTGCTCAACTCACGGCCCTCGTGGTTTCTATACTATATACGTTTATAAAATAAAATAATCCATACATTTGTACAAATTCCCAACATTTCTAAAGGCTCTATGCTCAATTTGATTAATAAATAATTTTCCGGTGTCATACAGTGATTATTTATGTTTATATGAGCATTGTGGCCCGGTCAAAGATAATCGTTAAACAAAGTGGCCCGCAGAAGTAAAAAAGGTTGGACATCATATATATTAAAAGTATATAATAATGTATAATAATTTTTAGAATATACATTATATAAACGTACAATAATATACTTTACAATTTCGATGGCAATGAATAATATTTTATGGTTTTTTTTTTTTTTTTTTATGTATATACATATATTTCTGTAAATCTAACTACAAAATTGAAATAATATGTAATCCCGTTACGCACTGAAATGTTATTTATTTATTTATTTCTGTTCCAAAAATAAATTATGCATACGAATCATTGTTTGTATTTTTTTTTCTTTTAATTATTTACGTAAAATAAATTATTTTTGCTATAAATTTACAGGACCATAAAATTTAATTTTGTTTTTCAGTAATTGCTGACGGAATAATACTTATATTTCTTTAATATACGCCCATCATTTTTCATTATTAATAACGCTTGTAACGTTTCCGTCGCTCCATTATAAGACACATTGTGGTTTTTATCTGCATCGACTTGTGCTGGTTTTTTAATAAGTTTCGATATTAATTAAAGAAGAAAGTTATAAATTCAAAGAGATCACAATCAGTTATTAATGATCACCATAAACTGCTCTGTACGTATTTGTGCATATAATAATATTACATTACATTAATTATTTATTCAGATATTTTTTACTCTTATTATTAATACAATATTATATCACCATATTCCGTATATACGGGTGAACGATACCTATGCGTTCAATAATAATATTAAATACAAGCGTACCATACTGTTGTATACTTAACAGATGATAGTCAGCGCAGCTGCGAGGAGCACTGTGAGAGTCGAAGCATTATTATTACTAATATAATATTAGTTTTAATTTGAATCCATTATCAATTACGGTTACGGTTAACACATGGATTTACAAATGTATGTACATACTCAGATTTTTGGTTAATTGCAAAATATATTATACAACACTGAACCTATGTGTATCAAAGTAAACAACGCCCCTTTGATTTTAAACGAAACACGACGACTTTGAGTTCCTCTATTCGATTTGAAAATCCAATTTACATAATATTGTGTATCAAAGCAGACTACCAATATGTATTCAATTCCCCACGTATTATACGAAAAATAAAATATAAAAAAGATTTCTATGCTCAAACATACTTTGTTTCACTTTATACACAGGTGCCTACTTCTCGACACGTAATAACCAATAATCAAACCAGTTTGAAATTAAATGTTTCATTGTCTGCTTGTGTGTATATGTGTGTGTGCGTGTGTCTGAGTGTGTGTACATTTAAAAATGGAAAAAATATCTTTTCATCTAATCACAAACGACGGTAATGACAGTAGCCATTACGGACGTGGGCGTGTCTTGTATTCCAGTATTAGGGTTGTTCGTGAAACTGGTTATTATTTAGCTTTTATAAATAGTTTAAACATCACGTTTATGCCCTATTCATTTTACGAACAGGCTTAAAAACCTTTATTTTAAAACTGCCATCAATCGTATGGACCCCAACTGTTGTCTACGTTATTATTATATATACGTTAGTTTTTAATAGTTACATCAATTGTTATTAAAAAATATTACGTTATAATACCTCGTCAAGTAAATATTTTTCTTTTCCCATAATATACATAACAGATACTATGTCCTTATGATCGTGATTAAATGTCTTTAGAAACATTTGAATTTATAATATATAAGTATTTTACACAAACGAAATCATAGAAATGAGTACACAATAGCGTGTTAATTACATTAATACAAAAAACTGAAACTATACAAAATCGATGACTTCGTTGAAAATAGATCATTTTTGAACAACATTTAAAAACTACGGCTTTAAAAAGAAAATAACTATTTATTGAAGCCGAAATATGTTAGGTTACAAACAGTACCTAAATAGTATTTTATAATGTATAATTGCGAAAATTATTATTAATATTAATTTTATTAAACATTCCTAAAGAATTAAATGTTTTATTTCCATTACTAATAAAGTCTTATAATAGGAATCGGGAAATCGATCGATTAAATAATTATGAACCAGATGATTTAAATAATCCTATACAACCGGTGTTTAACAGCATTGCATAATCAACCGATTAAGTATGTGAGTAAATCACACTTTCGTGTAATAAATAATAGCGAATTAACCTTTATCAGAATGGATCATCTTCACTATATTTTATTATAGGCGTGTAAATAATTATGGCTATACATGAAGGAAAGAGCAACTCTGTTTAATGCATTTGGTTCGTTTATTCTGCGTATAATGTGTTATACTCGTGTTTTCACCCGTACGGATACAGTTTTACAATCGCAGACTCGAAAACGCAAGTTTTGTTGATAGCTATGTACGAAACATCTTAAATAATATAAGTTCGTTACATAACTTATAACTAAGCATCGTCGGCGGTAAGACATTGCTTGTTAGCAGTGATTATATCGCATTGTTTTCCTCTCCGTCTCGATTGTATTAAACTCTGATTACTGGAATGTGTATGACCGCTTTTCTGTCGTAAATTCAATGCCATTCACCACGTTGCCTCTTATTTTCGTTTAGTTCCCCGGGGAAATCGCGCGCAATTCAATATATATCTTTTTAGATCAGCAACAATTTTCATCCCCTTTGCGCATTCATATATATTTTAAAATAGTTCGTATATTATGACGATGACTCTTAATCGTATATATTATATAATTGTGTCCGAAAATTACTCATAAATATCCACGCTTTTTCTTTTTGTCTTTCTTTTTTCGATAATTTATCGCATCGTTTTGGCCGAACCATTTTTGGCCCGGTGCCCTTATTCCCGGTTTTTTCGTAAAATAATTGCCTCGAGTTGAATAGCTATGCGACGCTCTATTTAACCTAACCTGTGGCATGAAGTACGATTATACGATGTTATATATCTACTAAATTATAAAATTTGAACAAATTTTACCCGTCGTCAGTCGCCATTGTTTCATCATGATTTATAAAACGCTCAACTTAATCCTTTATACCGGTGTTGTGATTAAACACATTTCAGTATTGAAATATGGTGCGTTTCATAAAACATTGTTTTAAAAGTAGTTATCTTAGACACTTAAGATAATTATTTTAATGAAAACACTGTTAATATATGTAAATAACTATTCTTCCAGATGGCTTAGAATGGAGAGAAATAAAAATATTTTAAAGTACGTTTGAGTTTTACATACAGACTGAAAAACAAATTATAATAACTATAATAGGAATTCTATTAAATTTACCATTTAAAAATATGAAATATTAATGAACATTTCTGAAAGTTATACGGTATTGATTTTTTTTTTTTTTTACTTCAAACAAAGCACAATGCATAACTAATTATGTGATTTTCGATCTATTGTAACTCTCCAATTAATTTAAATTACACATTTTACTTTCATTATACATTCAGATTTTTATTTCTCGTTATTATAGTTATTCGCATTATAATACTACGATTGATTAGTGGTACTAGCCGTTTTATTATTACATTATTGTATTATTTATTTTTTTGTACATTGTGCTTTGTCATATAAATACTATAACACAGTAACTCAAAAGTTGGTGATTAAACTCAAAAAACGATTTTCTATCCTGCACAAATAGACTGTAGAATATATTGTATGTTAGTGGGTTTTGAGATAAAAATAATAATAATGTTTAAATGGTTCTTCAACAGTAAATCGGCACTTTGTATAAATATAGTTAAAACCAGATAGAAATGTCTTGAACAAACTTTCAGTTTCATATTCAATTTGACTGACAATAGTTGTATTAAAAACTGGCTCTAAAAAAGGGAATGTACTGAATTAATTTCTAATCCTGGCAAGTTGACTTTCAACGGTATAAATTTACCACATAATAAGATGTAGCGAATAAATCTTATCGGATCGAGGTCAACTTTTACATTGAAAACATTCGTAAGATCATCGATAAGATTATTCAAATGCCAAATACCACTATATCGTAAAGCATATATAATGAAATAATTTAACGTTTTATGCGTCCGACTTGCAGAACAAAAAATCGAAAAACACTAAACACTTGCTTTATACAAGCAAACACGTGCGCGTTTATGTGCGGTGTACAAATGCAATTTTCTTTGGGTTTAGAAATATAATAATAATAACGATAATATTTTAGTATTACGCTTTGGAAGTGAGTATTTTCAGCTCGATAGCGTACAGGTATAATAGTGCTGTATAAAGATTATTATTATTAAAATTTAAAAGAGTATTTTTCCAATACATATTACTACTTATTTTTTCATAATAGGCTCCGTATACCCACATAAATAAAAAAAAATAACCGTAAAGATAATATACTGATAACTTTATTTTATGTAGGTATATTCATTTTACGACACTCGTCATAATTTTATAAATCTTCTAAAGGTTATTTTCATATAGCGAACACATTTTCAATATATTATGTTTCACAGAAACATTTATTATATATTATTACCAATATTCAATAATATTTATTTTATGGTTATGTACCAACATAGTTGATTAATTAGAATTACATTATAAACACGTTGAAATTGCGTTTAAAAAAAATTCCAAACCAATAATGATGTTGAAACTCATGAAAATCAATTTTTTTTTGTCTTCACTATTCAAAAAAACTTTTTAATCCGAAATACAAGATGTTTTAAACATGTTATGCAGACAGACGAAGTAGATGCAGCTAGAGGTGTCAAGAAAATTAATGTAGAATGTAATGGAAGGCGAGGATGGCAGAGGAATATCATGTTGAACAGGATTGAGGATGACATAAGGGTAGCTAATATATGTTGTATATCTGTGTGTTTATGCACACATGAAAGAAAGGTGGAAGGCTATTCCGTGTTGATGTGGAAGACGAAGGTGTCCGATTGGGGATAGTTTGTAAGAGAGTGTTTTATGGGAGGGTGTGAGTAGAAGAAGAATACTCTTATATACAATTGAATCATTACTGTGCCATGTATAATTTATGAACGTAATAACAAAAAAGCAGTGTAAATAGGCAACTTTTGAAATGAATCAAACATTAATATAACTACAGTGTACACAAAGCCACCGTTTACACAAAACTTATACCAATGCTATAGTAAATAAAATTAAAGTAATGTATAACAATTTATGCAGTAAGAAAATGCGTTGAATTTTACTCGGTAAATACAGAGGGAAACATGGTCGTTTCATTACATTGCTAAAATTTATAATTAATGTAAGTACACATTGAAAGTATATATTTAGTGCAATATTATTCCATCTCAGGGAACGAACCGTTCTTTCGTTATTATGTAAGTGTATAATAATAATTGTAACGCACGCAGTACTAATGCACAAGTTTGATTATTTTCGTTTATTTATTTAGCATTTTAGTATTTTACACCCTTGGAGAGTAAGAAATATATTATTTATATTTATGGTAACGTTTTAAGACTGTTCCAGGTATCGATGCGTGTTAAACGTGAAACAATAAACGTTATAAAAAAAGTCCTTAACCGCGTGATTATACCCTACATTTAACTATTCATACATGTATTAATGGTTTATTAACATTATCGTAGAAAAAATCTATACTTAAGTACATCACTACAACATAATAACTTTAGGTTTAATGATCAGAATATTTTACGTAATTATTTTTAGCTAAATTAGTGTAAAAAAGTTGTATATAATAAACGGTTATATTTTATATACCTGGTATTTTAACGCTGTTTCATTTTAAGAGTTCGGGCCAATAGATCTTATTAACTATTAATTTATGGATACGTCTGCATATTGCCGTCTATAGCGTTGAGATTCGATATTTTATAGTTATCCGTTTTCATATCTGATTTTCTCAGCGTACCAATTTTATAGGCACAACATCATTAAGAAACCAAATCGTCTTTGAATTTTATCAAGTTTATTTTCCGTCAATCCAACTCGAATTTGGTTCTATATATTTGTATGCAATTAGAACGAACCTCTATAATTCACCCATGAGTATGTTTTATAATTGTATTTCTATTGCCATTTTTTGAAATTTGTTGTGCATACACAAAATATTAAATTATTTTCACAATATAATTTCACTACAACATCGGATTACTTAAATACACATGAATAGAGGAGATATTAATCGGTATTTTTCCGTTTCGAAAGAACAATATAATTATTATTTATATGCGCTTTGTGATCTTTATTGTATATCATTGCATTTTATTATTATTTAATTATTATTGTATTTTCATCGGAAAATGTGCTCGACATGGTATGAGATATAATTTTAAGAAACAGTAGATTTTATCGGAAATTGATGAAATCTCGAAAATTCGAAAAACGAAGTTCTTCTCAGACTTATACCTGAACAACTGTTTATTTTTACGTTTTATATGCCACCAACTATTTTTCAAAACAATCATTAAAACAAAAATTGTCAAACACCAATGCGAACTTAAGTTTTCAATTATTCTATACGTTAATGATCGATTTTAAATTAAATACAGTTGCCATTGTTAACTTACCATTGTTTTATGGTGAACATCATATTTTTAATCAAATGCAATCAAACTGTGTATCACCGAATGTAAAAAATCAGCCTAGCCGATGAATTGTTTCAAGAACATGTTTCGGTCGGTTATGTAATGAATTATCTTGTTACGTATAAATTCAGGTTGCGCGGAATAACAACAATTGATTTGCTGTTTATTAGCGCAGCGGACAACAATGTTAATGCAAAATCGCATGCAGGGATTAGTTGACCGGACAAGAATAGTTTAGGTTAGGATTGTTATTATATATAAGCTATTGTTAGGATAATGATATTTTCTAAGCCCGATGCTTCCGTGATGATTCAATTACAACTATATTTTATTTTACTAGTTTATCCCGTGCCCGGTCGATAAATAGCGTGAGGTTTGAAGGGTCCAATCGCATTGTCGTTTCATATGAATGTATCGCGGTATGTTCTAATAATAATAAATGTTGATCTTAATCTTTTATGTTATGTGAACTCTTGGGAAAAAAAAAATCTTTGAAACCAAGCTTATGAACGATTATAAATTGTTCAGTATACTTTGATCAAGTCCATGGATATCAATGATTGTGTGCCCACCGGTAGAAATGACAGCATCGCGAGTCCTAATTCTGCAGACGACGGAAAAGTCGCAGCTTTTGGTCGCGATACTTTTAAAAGGGTCTTAAGAGTGACACGTTGGAAAGTTATACTGACCATTTGATTCGATTGAAAATCAACCGTGGTTTGCATTTCCCGTTGTCGGAACCATACGTGACTTTCGTCCAAAAACCGAGTAACCGCATACGAAAACGATTTATTCCATCACACCGTTTTTAAATCGCAGCTTTCCATGTAATCGTCTCGGCATGCAAAGCGTCTAAAATCGTCGATATATTGTCGCACTAACTGGACGTAATGCGTTTTTATTACCAATAAGATTTCCTTCTCAGTGCATTATAATAATATGTACAAGTTTATCGTTTCTGTGTTGCACTTATTATTAGCAGGTACTGCACTGCACTACGGATTTTGACTCTGTAATTGGCCCCGTGGACTTGCATAATTCACCTAGTTCGAATCGATTCCCATTGCCGGATACGTGTTTTCAATGTACAGCCAAATTAAATTGGTTTGACAAATCGCGTTGTAATTGAAAACGAACGGTTGACGATAAAACAATTACCGTAGCCGTGACAGAATTTTGACCGAAGTCATTCGGACTGTAGCACACGATGCGATGATGTAGGTAGTCTAGGAACGGGGAACGGTTTATCGTCCCATATCTGAACTTACGTTTATCTCGACATATCTCTATAGATCCGTCTTGTTGTTGATATGGATATTGTACTACTGGTACATCAATAATTGATACATCAATTATTGTACATCGGGGGTTACACGAAAAATGTGAACGAAATCGCGTGTTGCGCGCGTTTTTATTTTGCCACTATTGCAATCATAGGTTATTTTTTTTACGTTTTTCTCCGGGACGTGGTTAATTAACAAATGGATTTCTACTGGAATAATACGACTGCAAAGCATTAGCGTTTCAAATAAAACGATATTTCTTTAACGGTACGGCGTATGTATAAATCTTACATACAATGATTTGAACGTTGTTTATGATCACATACCGAAAGATTATACGGCACGGTAAATATTAAACATATCGTATATAGTTTCTCGTAAGTATTTATCAATCTTAATAATGACCTTTATTTGTTGAAATATGTAGGCAAATAAAGTTGTATACTGTGTATTTGTACTAAGTGTATATATACAAAAATAGTTTATTGTGTAATTCATTTTCTGCGGTCAAAACATAATTATAAAATACAACTGAAACGTGATTTTCATTATGTTCTAAGCAGTGGAAAAAAACAAGGATTTGAATTATATTTATTTAATACCATATAGGTTAAAATACAAGTTAAAAAATAATAATGCAAATCATGCTAGTTTCATGTATATTCCTACTTACTATCGAAATACATATAGGCTTTAATTAATTATTGTGTGCATGTCAATTTAAATCAAAACAATTATTCGCTTCACATAGTTCTATGAAGCACGTATATTTCGAGTATCCTTGCATTGTTAATTATTCAAAAATTAATTTGTTACTTTGGATTTCAACGACAACTTCACTATCAATATTGTCCGATGTACTGATGTGGTATCAATAGATATTTAAGGTCTCTGATTTGATTGGGCTTAGCAAATTATAATTGCCTTGTAATATTTATCGTCTGTTGCGATCACTATGTACGCACCAGTTTAAATGTAAAATAATCTGGAGCAATCCTCTCCCTCTAATTTCTGAAAAAAATAAATAATTCAAGGCCTTTCAGATGTCATGATGATTCAAAATAATTATATTTAAAATTAATTAAAAATATAATTAATTGAAATGATTAAATTCGTTTTAAGCCTGGATATAAACCCCGTAACGTGCCTTTTACATTTTAAAAATTGCTTCACTCCCTTATCCTACTGGCCTGCGTCCGTCCCGGAAAATAATATAATTTTCGTCCGTGTGTGTAAACCTTATTATACTTGATAATCGTCGTATTACGTTTAAAATTACCCAGAAAAAATACATTTCATCCG